>JASSUY010013120.1:4866-21328 GCA_032466535.1 Forpus xanthops | reverse complement strand
ATGTGACGGGGGGGACCCTCCCCCACGGGGGGGCCGGAGGTGTGTGGAGAGGGGCGACGCACCCGTCGCGGGGCCGCCAACTTCTAAGGGAGAGGGCAGCATAGCTCTGTGGGGATAGTGGACGAACAGCTCCGGCCCTCCGGTGGAGGGAGGGGGACACGGGGGGGGGGGGAGGGAAGGAAGGAGGCAGTGGTGGATGCTGTAGAGGAAAAGTTTTGAGCGGAGAGAGCACGTGAAAGGGGGAGAGCAGCGCTGTGCAACACAGCGTGGAATGGGGTGGGGGAGAGGCCGGCCTCTCCCCATTTTCTCACCGCTACTCCACAACGGCATCCAGGAGGGTTTAGCCGATCTTGAAATTTATTTAATTGCTTTTACTCCGCTGAGGCTTCCCTTCGGAGCCCGCCTCAGAGCTGAACCTGGCTTTTGTGAGAGAAACTAACGTGTCCTGAGTGGAAGAGGTCTCATATCTTAATGAGCACCTTCATAATTAAAGCGTAGTTTCGGCTGTGGTAGGAAACGATGGGCTGGGAGAATGAGATTTTTGGTTTGCACCAAGTGCCTGGGAAGGCCCCGGCGAGGGTTCCCGGCGCCCCCTGAGCAGCCCAGCTAAAGTTCCACGTGTCTCCGCTCCCCGAGTTCCCCCCCCCCCAGAGTCGAGCCGGGGGAATCAAACATTCAAATTCGAAAACGAACCAGTAGGATTATTCCTAATTAATACAGCCCCTCTAATGAGTCAGCAGAAGCCAATCGGTTTCGTTGTTGCTCCGAATAATTTGACTAAACGCGGATGTGTATCTTTAAGAAGAAGAAAAATCCCAAGCCAAACACATCTACATGAAACAAACATTTTCACCTCAAATTTTCAATGGCAGTTACCCCACAGCGGAAACAAAATTCTTGGCCCAGAGCAGGGACAGTAACAGTGCTGATGAAATTCGCTGAGGCGCTTTGAATTCAGTCATAACCGTGCAGTTCCTACAGATAACATGAGGCTGCTCATTCCAAGCTGTGTTTACTCATAATCCGTGCCCATTGCAACAGATTGAATAGCCTTATTTTAGAGGCACTCTGACGGACAGTGACTTTCGTACGAGCCCCCTTTCCTAAAGTAACTTTCAAAAGAGAGTTTTTTTTTGTTGTTGGGAGACTATTTGTCTCATTTCCGGAGGCAGATTACGATACCTATAAAACAGTAGTGAGTTAAAACATCGCTCCACAATAGTTTGTATTGTTCACAGTCCCAGCTGGACTTTCACATTCAGATGTTGATTGCCTCCATTATTTCTCTTTTTTTTTTTCTAACTTCCTTAACCTCTTCATCCCTGCTAATCCAGAAACACACCTGGTAGAATTACAGCTCACTAGCTGCATGCTTTGGGAGGTCATTTCGGAAACGCGTATTTCCTGAAAGTCAGCCTTCTCCAGAAAAAGTTCTTTTTTTTTTTTTTTTACTCAGTGCAAATAGTTACAAAAAAGGAAACAACATCATCAAACAAGCACACAGCACGCTAAATACAAAGGGGTTCTAAAAAGAGCAGATTTTCATCAACACAGATCAGAACGAAAACGCACCATGAAAAATGAATACTGGGGGCGAGCGAAACCCATCGGCCGCACTTTTTTAAAGTTGTGGCCAGATGGGCTTTTTTAATACATCACACAGAGACCAAAATTAAAAAAATGCGGCAGGCTTACTTATATTTACATTTTATAGAATCGGTTACAGACCTATTTCTTTTCTCCCTCTTACTTTTTGTTTCTTTCACCTCTTTCAAGTTATTGTTTGTGCTAAAATCAAACAGTCGCTAGCCTGACCGCAGGCAGCGAAAACACTTCTTCGTTGATCCCAAAATATGGAAAGAACTGAAACGTTCACATTTGCCTTGCTGGCCCGTGTTCGAGTAGTTACTGTGACAGCTAAACAATCTGCGCTGCAATCTCCGCTTCAGTCACATTCAAGCGTCCTCTCTGCTCCTCCCCCTACCCCCAGAAAAACCCTAAGTACAATAATCTGTGACCCCCCAGCTCTGCCGAGGAAAATGTCCTGCCCGGACTAATTTCGCAGCAGTTTCCCTTCACCGTTTCCCAGCTCTGGAAAGCAGAAAGCCAGCAGCTGCATTTCTGCCACTGCAACAAAGTCACACTTGGCGATATCCGCTGATTTTATCCGCCTTTTATTTGTTTTCAGAATGTCCCGCACCCCCAGCACCTCCTCCGCCGAGCACCTCATCGTTCTCCTCCCTCCGAAACCGGGCCGGCTGCCCCGGCCATCCTGATACAGGTGCGGGGCCAGTTATCCTCTTAAGCTTCAAAGACTCCTTCTCCTCGTATATAAACCCACTTACAAATCCTTCTCATGTTCGGCAGCGTCACCACAACCAACCTTTACCTAATAGCTCCTAATCCAAACAGTTTGGGCAAGGCGAACCGTTGTTTAGACTGGCGGGGTACCGGGAGCCTGGCCAGTGGGGGAGGCGGGCAGCTCCTCCCCAGCTTCTCCCGGTGATATTTTACAGTTGACACACACCGCCGTAGAAGCGAAGAGGAAGGGAAGGGAAAGGAAGGGGAATGGGCAGAGCCGGTCCTGCAAGAATATCTTGCCCGGGGGGGAGTTGCGATGCTGGCGTAAAAGATAGTTGGCCGGAATTATTTAATTATTTGGGTTAATGTTATTATGGTTTTTTTTTTTTTGTCTTTTGGGGGTGTTCTCTTAGGGTTTCCCCGGAGCAGTTCTGCCCTTCGCAGAGCCCCCGGGGGCCGCTCTGCTCCTCTCCCTCCTCCGCCGTTCCGCCACGCCGTGGCAGCACTGAGCACCCGCTGCCCCGCAATAAATAATCCGGCGCTCACTGCAGCTCTAGTCCGGCGGATACCGCAATGCAATGCAAATGCAATGCTTTATCAGCTCGGCAGCACAACCACAGCCGGGGCTAACACTTAAAGCCCTCCGAGCCTCTCGTTCGCCATGGGGAGGCGGGAGCGGCGGCGGGGAATGAGGGGGAGGGTCTCGGGGGCGCCGTCCCCGGGGCCCCCTCACCCTCACCGGTATACACCGTGGGGCACAGACCCGCCAGCCGCCTCTCCCTCCGCCCCAGCGCCGCACCATAACAATAACAACAAGGGGAGAAAGGGAAAAAAAAAAAAGTCAAAAGCTCCTTCTCTGGCGCTGGGGTTGGTTTATCCGTTCCGCGCAGCCTAGGCATGCAAGCTATCCTAGGCGGAAAGCGCCAGGAACGCCGTTCCCACGGACCCACGGAGGGGCGCAGGGGTTTTGCAGGCAGCACTGGATCTGATAAAGAAAATCAAAGGCACATTCTGTGCTATTTCCCCCGTCTAGAAATATCCTTTCTCCTGGACATGCCGGGGAAGCCAGGAGACATTGTGCTGACTAATGGCTTTTTTTTTTTTCTGAAATACTAAAACATAAATTGCATTTAAATTTCAGCCGTTAATGCTGAGAAATAATGAAAACATAAATTAATGTTTGGGGGGGGGTAATTACTTTTTTTCCCCTCACTCCGGGAAAAAAAAATCCCCTCAGATTGATGCTGTAAAGCTACATTATTAGAAAACAACCCGCATGTCAGAAATAAACTTCGTTTAAAAAATTATATATATATATATATCTCCACGGCTTCCTCGCTAAATAATAGAAAGTAGACATTTTATTTTGGCATAATTTTTCATGCATTGGTTAAGTCGAAATCAACCGAGCTGCAGCCACGTCTATTTTTGGCCGCTAACATTTCCATTTGCTTTAATTGCACATGTCTAATATTTAAACATATTAAACTATGTTTCCCTGCTTACGGTAGTGTCATATACATTTCTCACCTTTTAGGTTCTGGCTCACAGGAGCCCCTGCGACTTTGACAGCTGTCGCTTTGGCTGCACAGGAGACGAATCGCCCTCCTTTTGGTGCCAGAAGAAGCAGGAAATTAGCCAGGTTGCAAGTTGAAAATCTGCCACGCCAGTGCTTTGAATCCAATATGCCACACCTTCCAGCGGGGGAACTGAAAATTGCCATCCCGGATCTGTGTTCTGGGCGGCTGCTTATGCCGAACCTCCGCGCACTTTGTTCACTATTGCCTTACAAAGAACAAATGAAATGGGATTGAAAGCCAGAGAGATCCGAAGCAGGACAGAGCTCAGCAAAAGAATGCGGCTCTATTCTCGCAAGGGAAATTATAAAAAAGTTCATGTTCACGGTTACCATCCACATGACCGACAACGACCAATGGAAAAACCGAACAACTCATAAAGTTGTATTGCAAAGTTGTAAATTTTCATAAACAACAACGGATTTATGGCCTTTTCCTCATCACTAAGAAGAGGCAGGTCTTAGAGAGGCGCCATCTTACCACAGAGGCAGCCCTGGAGTTTTTTAAAAGATCTGGAGTTTGCACTAATTTTATTAAATTTGCAATTAGTAGGTTGAGCAGGAATAGACTGTGGTAGAAAAGAGAAACTTGTGCGCAAATGATGCTCTGATTCTACCTGTATTTACCCGGCCGAATAAAGGGATTTTTTCGGATAAGCTTTTTAAATTTTATTATTGTTATTTTGTATTTTTTTCTAAAGATTGAAAATTTCAGATTTTCTTGACATTATGTGGTACCTGGCAAACATTAAACATTTTCTAAAGTGGGGGGGATTTCTCCTCCTTTTTAATGCCCCCTTGCTGCCCTCGAAAGCCGCCTGCATACCCCGCACATCCCACACACGTACCCGAACAGATCATTTACACTTGGAAGTTTCTCACCGCACTTTCTGCTTATTACGAAATATTTCACTGCGTGCGATTTCAGCTCACTCGCCGGCCGCCTGGACTAGCGTTAAGATTGCAAGAGGACAGGAAAACGGTGGAAGGAAGCCCTCCCATAAAGCAAGCTTTTCGCTTTATTAATCAACTGCACTAGGGGGGGGAAAATATTGAAGACGAAATAGACAAATTGACTGATTCCTATCAATTCATCACCTTGGATTTTTTTTTTTCCACTCTGATTACGGAAAATAATATTTATATGATTTTATTTCTGTATTTGTCAATGTAAACTAATTTTTGATGCTTCCTTCGAACTGTTTCCCTAATAAAGAAACACAATTCATTGTCAACAAGCATATTTATTCTCTGTATAACATAAAACACATTTATCGTGGGAGATACTTGAACACGGTATCACTTCCAAAGAGAGTTCACGGATATTTTTTTTTCCCACTTCCAATACTTAACACTTCATATCCAAATGTTCACAACGAACACATCGAAACACATTGTAACATACAATTTTTGAATGAACTTTAGCCAAACCTTTACGACGGATTTATACAGAGTTCTTAACAATACACCATGCTACAAAGTTTCCAAATTAATTACATACTTCCCAATTTATGATAGGATCTTACAAATGAGCTCCAGGACGAATATAGATGACAAAGAAAAAAACCCAAAACAAAACAAAACTCAAGCAGTATCTGCTATTGTGGGAAAATTCACGGTATTACATAATAACACTTTCGGATAACTAAGACAAAGAGTTGTTTAGTTCGTTTTTGTTGGGGTTTTTTTGCTTTTTTTTTTTTTTAAAGGTGATTACATGTTCATTTAAATTCAGTTTTCAAATAACACTTTCCGCTATATTAAGTAAGATCAACCTAGAATAAGAAAACGGCCTTTAGCAAAGGCAGCCGAAGGTAGAAGCCAATAGGAGATATGAAACCGCTTTGTACAACATTGGCGTGTGTTTGCTTCCTCACTCGGAATAGTAAAGAATCAAGAACAAAGATATATTGCAGCATATGGTTTTCATTTATAATTGCTTTGGAATAAATATATTATTTTAAATTTAAATATATTCGGCCTTTTCTGTACCAAATTCTATACCAAAGCTATGGATGCGTGCTTTTCAAACGACTACACTTACATTTCTAAAAGCATTTTGCGATTCACATTAGTAATCTTGTAACATCTTTTTAACTACTAAAATACAGTATACTTTCAAAGATAGGTAGGCGGAGCAAGATATATAGGTAGTCTGGAAAATAGGTAGTACAAATCATTGCTGTAGGTCGTAGTGGTTTGTGGAACATCTCCCCCCCCACCCCCCTCGTTACTTGCTGTTTAACCTTTTGTTAGTGTAGCTGTTAATTATATTTTTCTAAAAATAATTAACAAAACAAAAAAAAAAAAAAGAAAAAGAGAAGTGCAGAGCTACTTATTCAAAATTAGGTAGTTTTTCTTAATGTGAGCCTAATGCACTTTTCCCCTTACACGTGATTGGGACTATTGAGTCAGGTAGTTACTTCGAAGGTCATGGTTTATTGTTTGTGCAAGCAGCGCTTCTCTCAGTGAAATGTCCCCTAGAGAAACCCACCCACCCGTTTTGGGGTAAACGAACAACAAAAAAAAAAATGATTGTAGGATGCTCTTAGGAGATATTACCAAAAGGTTCGGCACAGGGTAGGTCTGGGGAACACGGGAGAGTGGACAGAAGGCTGGAACCACCCCAAGAAACGTTTTAATGTCTGCAAACGCTCGCTTGCAAGATGATTATTTGAGGGAAATTATTTCTTTTTTTTTTTTTTAATAAAAACATTAAGTCTCTCTCATGTTTTTTCCTCCTTTAAAGGGAGCTTTCCCAACTGTCATGTGCATACATTAGACTAAGGGATCGCTTCTTCGAGAGGGACTACTTAGTCCTCCTCTTCGTCGTCTTCTTCCACTTTCTCGACAGAGGCTGTTGCTGACGTGGGTTCGATGGGAGCCGGGGTGCTGGAGCTCTCTTCCTTGTGCTCCTTCTTCCACTTCATCCTCCGGTTCTGGAACCAGATTTTGATCTGCCTCTCCGTCAGGCAGAGAGCATGAGCGATCTCTATCCTCCGCCGCCGAGTCAGATAACGATTGAAGTGGAATTCCTTCTCCAGCTCCAGGGTCTGGTAGCGGGTATAGGTCTGGCGCCCTCGCTTCCTATCTGGACCTGAAAACAGACACAAACGGCCCGGAGTTAGGCGAGAAGAGAGAAGAAAGTTTTCTTTTTCCAATTTTTTCCCTTTTCCTTCTTAATATTTTTTTTTAATAAATAAATAATAAACAACAAAAAAGCTACCGAGCAACAGTAAATAACCCTCTTCTCTCACTTCCACCAGCTTTCCCTTCCCTCCCTCCCCCCCCCCCCCCTTTTCCCATAACAAAGGCATTTCAGCCACACGACCTGCCCTGCTCGGGCAAGGCAAAAATTAAGTTCCTCGAGACCTAGAAAAAGTGGAGAGAAAGCATTCAGGAGAAGAGGTGGGGGAGGAAATTGCTTTTGGGAGGAGGAACTTTCCCCCCAGGTGATATATTTCCCTAAAACCTTCCAGGCTTTCTCGTTTCGCAAGTGGAAATAGAGATCTGGAAGGCTGGACTGTATTTATTTTATTTTAATATCGGAGGCTCCCTCCACACACACCTCCCACCCCGCCTGGATCGTAAACAACACATCGCCTTCAGCTCCGGATTTGAGAGCTCTCCTTTTTCACACACTCTCCCCCCCCCCCCCCAATACCCCTCACACACACACACGCCCCGTTTTCCTGTTTAGTACATTTCTATAGATCCTTATCTCCGTGGAAAGGGCAGGGAGGGACAAGAGTGGCATGTCTCCACAACATGGGCTGGCAAAGTCCTCAGCAGCCCGTCCCTTGCTCCTGAACGCCCCTCTCCTCTCCCCTCCGCCCTTCCCAGCCAGCGGAATTTTTCTGCCCAACTTCAACAGAGGGCAGGGGAGCCTCTTACCGGTGGGGGCTCTGGAAGCCCGCGGACAGCTCTCCGCATTTCTATAGCAAACAGCACAAATCAACTCAATGCTAAAATTCCATAGCAAATGGAGTTAAATAAATTTACGAGGCTAGAACCCATTAATTGGGCAATAAAAAGTTTTATGATACTCATTTACATACAATGCCACGGGCTTTCTACGCAATGGCGCCTCGGCTATAATTAAAACCATAAAGGCTGTGCTGACAATAATTCTGGCGACACGCTTTGCCTGGCTGCCACGGCTTCAAGCCCTCTCCGCTTGCCCCTACCTGAAGACCTCATCCAGGGGTATATCCGGAAATTAGGCTCAGCCTGGTTGTGCAGGTTGCTTTCCTCCGCTTTCTCACAGCTGGGTTTGGTTAGCTCATTGCAGAGGACGGGAATGTTCTGATCAAAAGAGGAACAATGCAGGTTGTAGGCATCAGAGCCCAGGCTGTATCCGGAAGAGAACGGGCTTTGATATATGGTACTGTTCACATTGTATAAGCCGGGCATGGAGGAGGCGAAGGCACCCGCGCCTGGTCCATAGCCGCTTCTCTGGGAGTTGCTTGCAAAGGAGCAAGAAGTAGGCTCTGCATTTTGGAAAAGAGAAGCCCCCGCCGTATATTTGCTAAAAAGCGCATTCACATAATACGAAGAGCTCATAATTTTGACCTGTGATTTGTTGTCCGGCAGGCTTCAGTGTCGGTTTTACGAGGTAGCGTGATATATGATAACATTACACCCCCAGATTTACACCAAACCCCATTTTCTTTTGGACTGAGCTGCCTCGAGCACGTGACCGGTCATATGACGCCGCCCGCCAATCCCCGCCAGCCTCACAGGTGGTGCCGGCAGCGGCCCGCCGGTGCCCGGACATGGAGTGGTCGGGAACGCCGCCGCTGCCGTCGGGCCCGGGAGCGCCCTCCAGCCGCCGCCGCCGCACCCTCGGCACCCCGAGGACGGGGTGCAATGCTTCTCGTTTTCCGAGGGGGGGACAGGCACATATGGTCCCTTCGACAAACCAGGGGTGTTGCGAAAAGTGAAATCAAATAAAATATAGAGTTTCACGGGGGCTGCTCATCACCCTTGCCTTAGGTTTTGTTGGGTTGTTTGTTTCTTTTTTTTTTTTTCATAAGGGGGAAAATAAGCAGGCGGTAAGCAGGCAGAGGGTTTTGGAGAGATACCCCCCAGTCTCCTGGCACCGTGGCACGGCCGCCGGCCCTGAAGGTTTTCCCTGAGGCTGGAAAATCAAGGAGTCCCCCTGGAGTGAGCCTCCCGGTTTGCCCTCCCCTTAGGGCAAAAAGGCAGGGTCACCCTCCTCGGAGAGGCGAAAAAAAAAAATAAAAAAAAAATGAAAGAAAACCCCTTTTCTGAATGCCTGAAAATAGAAAATAAGCAAAAATACCCCGCGCTGAAGAAATCGCCTACAAATGGCTTCAAATCTCAGCCGTCTGTTTCATGCCCGTTTTACCTTTAGGGTCCTACATACCTTACGGTCCTAAGGATGAGGCGGCAGTGCGAAGCGCATATGACGGGGAGCTTCGCTGTTTTTCTAAACAGTGGGCTCCCCAACAATGCGAATGGCTCTTCATTGAGGACGTTGCACCGTGCCCTTCCTTTAAACGGATCGTAAAATGAGTTTCCTTCCCTCAGACAGGGAGTCCTGGTAAAGACAGCTTTTACTGCCTGACTGTATTGCACATCATAAACTGGAAGGAGCACAATAGAATTGCCCCGGAAATTCTCCTTTCATTTATAGTTTGGTGCCCCATGTACAAAGACTTTCTCACCAGTCAAAATTGTTCATGGCGATATTTAGCACGAACCCTAAACTTTACGTTTTTGTAAACGTGGGACATCCTTTCCCCCCCCCCCCCAGTTTACAGACACCTCCAACACACACACATACGCACCCTTTGGGACTCTTTATACGTGGTTACTGCAGCCCCATGAATATAAGTTAGTGACAGAAGCAAGTAAATCCTCTACAGCCAGATCCCTGAGATACTGGTGCTTCAGAGCGCGCAAATGTGGCTACTGTATGTAGATATTTGCCAAGTGTTAAGCACGTGAAAATGCAGTTATTACTTGCAGGCATAAGGGAGAAGCTGGAGAACGAGCCCCATTCGGTTATTTCTTCCAATTCGCCAATATTAGACAATATCCCTGCGGTCGCAGTTGCGATGTGGGAACACGCCGGCAGAAGAGGCTGCTTTAAAGGAATAAAGGCCCAAGAAGTCAAACGAATGGATGCAAACAAGACGACGACCAAGAAGATCAAAGAGGCTGAAGTAGATGACATTAGACCAATAAATTGCTCCTCTGGTGACAACATACCAAGATGCAAGAAGAAAGAAACAGCAAATACAACCAATGTCTAGACTTAAATATGGATAGCATAGGAACGAGTAGATCAGCTGTGTGGTTGTATTTCGAGCTCTCTGTTTCTGTATAATTTATACGTTTCTGTATTTCTCTTTGCGTCTGTGTGTTTACTGCCGCCACCTTTTTCATATATATATGTGTGTGTATTCATATATTGCTTTCAGCTTTTTTTTCCCTGCCATTCCTTAAGATTTCTGAATAAAAGTATTCTCTAAATAAACCTTAAAACGGCCCCTAGCCTTGGATCCCCGCCACCTTATTTACTGCTTCTCCCCTCCCGCGCGTTAGCCATAACCCTGTCTCTGAAACAGTGGCGGAAATTTCCCGGTTTATCGCTTACAAAGTCAGGGTGTATCCCTGAGTCTCAAAACGCCCTTTTAAATGGAAATTTGAATTATTTTACCCCCCCGATTTTCTTTTTTTCTCAGTCGAGGAAACGGCGAACGGGCGCAGATTTCAAGGTTTCCGTCACTGCAGTATTCTCACACGCTTTAAAAATAATCCTCTAGGCGTGATTCATTGTATTTATTTATTTTCTCCAGTGAGATCTGGACTACCCCTCCTCTCCTCCTGAGCTTTTCCGGGAAGTAAAAGGTAGTGATAAAACGGTGTTCATAAGTTATAAGCGACCTGGGAGCACTACATGATTGTAGCTTGTGTATTAAACAGTATCTTGATGTGGCTCATACTAGAGAAGATTTTGTTGTTTTGGAATCTGCGCTCGCTGTAATTTAACCACGATTATAATGGAGCGCATTGTGCCAAGTTATTACTTAGTATGACGATGCATAAACACTTTTAAATTTCAATATAATTTTATTGCCCAAGGAAAAAAAGTCATAATAAGTTTAGCAATGCCACTGTAGACAAACACTTGATCTGAAACCTCTTGTTAGAAAGCAGGGAGTGGCTGTTACTCTCTATCCCTAGAAAGAATTACATCTTTGAAACAGTGCGTGTAAAAATAGCTCAGTGCTCGCATTCCTTCTCGATTCTGAATTTCGATATAAAGGAAAGTCTTTGATTTAAGGAAATTTAAATAAGCCGCGGGGAAAAAAAAACCAGTTCCGTTGCATAATACTATGTAGCTACTTGTTTACTTGTCTGCTTTAAGCTTGAAAAATACTACGTTCATACTTCAGACCCTATTTTATGTTTCTTTTCCTTCTGCTTTTATCTTTCTTCGACTTATCCCCCCTTCTCTTTTGGCAACTGCACACTGAAAACACTTCACAATTCCCCCTAAGACTCATTCTCAACACGCTAAAGCAAACAAAAGCAAAAAGGGAGGAAAAAATAGGAAAACGACAGGAAGAAATCAAAATAGAAGGCGAGGAGAAGTTAGGAATGACTTTGAGAGACACGTCAAGTTTGCAGAGTATCAGCCTGTTCGCATCTGTATCATATAATTACAGCGGGTCCCACTGAGCTGAAATCGCTTGGGACACAAGCAGAGATTTTTATTTGGATCAAAGACAGCTGTTGAGGAATTTCATTCGCCGGTAAATAATTTTCGAACAGGGGGTTTGCGCTGCTGCCTTTTCCCGCTATGCGGAGCGAAGACGGGCACTGGAAAACGCGCCTCTTCATCCCCCACTCCGACGGAGAAGCCCTCCTGGTGCTCCCCTCCCGGGCAGATCCGGGGGGGCGTCTTCCATCCTGCCCGAACCCCTTAATTCCCCCTTGCTCCCAATATTTGCTTTCTGAGAAGCCCTTCGCAAGGTCAGGACAGCCTGTTTGCAATCTCAGAGCTTCCCCAGAGAAGAGCGAAGGTCTGGGCCAAGAGAAAGAGGAGCTGGCAGTTCAGCGCCAGGGCTCCATCCAATTCTATTAGATAATAGGAAATGATTCAGATTTTTGAGAATAATAAATGCAGGATATGTTCCTGGTGCAGAGCAAGCTTTACTTTTGCGGGGGTGCACCCAGCGGGGCCAGGAGGTGAACGTCACCTAACGGCGCCCGGTGCCAGAGGGGCATCCCTCGCTGTACTCCCATGATAAAGAAAAGGAAGAGGGGGAACCTTAAACCTCTCGGCCTTTGTTAAAACCAAACCAGAGGTTCCCACCCCAGTTATGCTCCCATAAAGTCGACATTTTAGGAGCTTTAGGGGAGGCGGCAGAGCTCTTGATGGCGGGCGGGAGCAGGCTCTTTCGCGGTGTCACAGCGCCACCTGCCGCCGTCGACACGCCACCGCCGCCGCCGCCTCCCGCCGTCCCGCCGTGTCGTGGCCCGCGGAGCTAGCGCCTTCGCCCGCCAGCGCCCGGGAAGATAAATGTCCGCCTCCCAGCCTGGATTTAAGCAGGGGAAGGCCAATAAAAGGTTGTTATTTCCGCTCGCCCGCTTTATCTAAAACAGCCAGACAAAACAAATGAAAAGGCTTTTGTAGAAAATCTTAATTGTGGCTGGACAGTTGTAAACTCATTAAGAGCCGAATTCCAGACAGTTTGCAGACCCGTCATTTATTACACACTCTTAATGCTGATTCTTTGAAGTTGCCTCTGTCTGCAACAACAGAGGGCGTCCCAGCCTCCCCAAATGCTGGCTCAAGGATCAATTAGAGGCTTTTTTGTGTGTGCACACCAGAACGAGCTCCCTTTTACTAATTAGAACTCATCAAATCTTACCCCCGGATTTCAACTTTTTTTTTTTTTTTTTTTTTTTAAGGTGAAGCCGAAACTGAAAGCTTTTTTCCCCCTCCCGCAGTTCCGCACATCTGTAAACTTCTTGCCGGCTCCCTAAGTTTTGTCTTTAGCCCTGCAGCGTTTTACACCCCATAAACGGTTACAGCAGTCATTTTCTTTTATTGCTCTGTATGGCTCTGAATTTTCCTAACAACAGCTTCTGCCAATGCCATAAGTGTGTCCCATCTTATTTTTCTTTAAATATACGTGTGTGCGTGTACGTGTACGCCCGTAAAACAAGAAGGTTTGCATTGTTATTCGACATATTGCAAACAAGACTCAGTGTGCCGCAGAAGTGTGCTGCGGCTCATATTATGGAGGATATCTGCTCTGAGCAGTAAGATGTCCGCCCAAAACAAGGGTAAATTTCAGCAAGCTCACACACTTTGCTATTTTCTTTTGTTGCTGAGCTTGGTTTGGCTTGGGGCGGAGGGGGAGGGGTTGGTACAGCAGAGGGGTGGGGGGCGTGTGTGTGTGGAAATCTTCCACTCCAAAGAAACCTTTTTGGGTTTTTTTAAAGAAATCCTATTTTATCTCCTGTGCTCCAGCCTGCTGCCAGCCCACCTCTTTCCTTCGGCTAAATCAGCGAGTAAAATTGACACCATAAATTCTGCTATAATTGTCTGTAAAATTTTATCTGTACCTATATCTATATATATACATATATATAATCTGAGGCGCTAGTAAAACGCAACGCGTTATTTTTACTTGCCACGGGAAATTTAAAAGGGAAAAAAAGATCCAATTGCGATGACAGGGGAAGTAAAAAGGGAGTGATATTTGAAATAGCATACTTTGCATGAGCAATTATTTCTAGAAAGGGATAACCCTAAAATTAAGGCTTTTGGTAAGGCAAGCCCTCTCACAGCGCTTGGAAAACACACTTAGCGCTAGGCATTTTCTGGTGGAGGCTAATTAAACATCTCAGCTTAAATGTCACTGTCTGAGCTGATTTACATTATTGTCCCCATCGCAGAACGTCGGACATTTTAGTTTGGTCCTAAGTCCCCCTCCCCGCGGAGCGAATTTATTAAATCTCTTTAACTGGGGACTATATCTCCACTGCCAGGCAAAGGGTCTCCCTCCTAGGCCTGCTTCCCAAATTATACCCCGAAGGGGGGAAGCAAAGCCTCCTCTCAGCCAAGCAATGGCAT
The DNA here is from genome assembly GCA_032466535.1 of Forpus xanthops. Classification (NCBI taxonomy): domain Eukaryota; kingdom Metazoa; phylum Chordata; class Aves; order Psittaciformes; family Psittacidae; genus Forpus; species Forpus xanthops. Next base: position 7,331 of record JASSUY010013120.1, on the reverse strand, counting down.
TTGGGACCTGAATCTGCCTATTTCAGACGAAAAAAAAGCGCACTTCTTTTTTACCTGGGATCTGCATTTATAGAGCTGACGCCGAAATAATATTGCCTCGGCGGCTGTCCTAGCCCTGCCATATGTGCCGACGAGATTCAGTCTGCGGTGGAAGAACCTCTTCTTAATAATCTTAAAGCATCACAAAGTAGAAAAGAATCAATATATTTTATTTGGCAAAAAGTTAAATATCATTTGAACACAACGATTTGGTCAGTAGGCCATGAGGTAACTGTTTCAAAATAGACAGTGTACGTTCTGCATTAACATAACTCCCCGGATTTCTTCCTTTTTTTTTTTTTTTTTTTTTTTAAATCGATACAAATTTACAATAACCAAGTGTAGGTTTTTATAGCGTATAATTTATTATCAATAAAATTAACCTTCATTACAATAACCATCAAATCATTCAATTAAAATTAAAACGTAAACCATAGGTAGTTACCCTTCACATATACGTATAGCTCCGAAATCTGATAACTGCTCACTGGTGCAAAAACAATACTTAAGCTAGTCTGTTTATTTACTTTTTTTAATATATAGATTATATATACAACCGACAAAGACAGTACTATATATATATCAACTGTGCATACTAAAATGACTTGTTTCAAACCTTAATTCCCAGACATCCCGGACGAGCCTTTTTTTTTTTTTTTCTCTTTTTGCGTTGGGATATATATAATATAATATATATATTTTACAATCAAAGGTTAACTGTCTAATTATACAGAAAAGACTTAATACACTACAGAGCTATACTCTATGCAATTTTTATAATAAACAACCTGAGTTCAAATTGAATTCTAGCTTACACCATTACATCCGGTACAGCACCCAAGCACATAAATTGAGTCACAAACATAATTACCACAATAAAACACAGTGTTCAAGTATTAGAGCAGAGATCTCTCTGCTGCGCAAAGAGCGAATAAAATTAACTACGTAAGACTAAACTCTATAGTCCGTAAATAGTTGTGCATTATGAAAAGGTAGTTTTTTTTCTTCTTTTTTTTCTTTCCATAAGTGAAGAAACAGGTAGATTTATACAAGCCAGCTAAACAGCCTTTTCGTGCTAATGCCCCCTTTTTCTTTCCTGTTAGAAAATTAAAAGTCTTACTGTACCTCTCCTGGCAAACTAGTCTCTGTGACAATCAAGGTACAAACCTAATCACAATTTGCCAAGCGAAAAAGAAAAAATGAGGCCTGGACCCAGATGCATCGCATGGCAGGGCTCCAGGGGAGGGTTTATTGTTTTGTTCTTAACTTATTTTTTCTTGGGAGTTTTTGTTTGGTTTTCTGGTTTTTTTTTCTTTTTTCTTTTCTTTTTTTTTTTTTAACTTTGTGCATTTTTAATTTAACCCCCGGTCGCCATCATTCGTCCTTTGCTCGATCTTTGTTGATTTTCTTCATTTTCATCCTCCTGTTCTGAAACCAGATTTTCACTTGTCTCTCAGTTAAATTGAGGAGCCTGGCCACCTCATATCTGCGGTCCCTAGTGAGATACATATTGAACAGGAACTCCTTCTCCAGTTCCAGCGTCTGGTGCTTGGTATAAGGGCAGCGCTTTTTCCTGGTGGATCTTGCGTGGAGCCAGTTTGCAGCTGGATTATCTACAACGGAAACAACAGAAGTTCAGGCTCGGGGAGGGTGGGAGCATAAGAAGGAGGGGGCTGGGGAGGGAGATCCACGCAGGACAAGCCGCGTAGGTGTCGCGATATTGGGGTTTAGAGGTGCCTCTCATCTCCCCAGACACAGAGGATAGTGAGGCACAATGGACTCCAAAATACAAGCACATGGAGAGGTCACACGCAACAACATGCAGCAGTGCCCCGCCGCCCCCACCTCCCCTCGCCTTTTCTATTGTTTATAGGATGCAATTTTAAAATACTTTCACCTCTTCACTCTCTCTCTGCTAGTTCCCTCCCTCCTTCCTGCCCCCCTAACTGCCAGCCCCGGGAGTGACCAGTCAGACCAATATGTCATCGAAATTGTTTCACTTTTTAATTTCGGCCTTCTCCCGTGTCACCACTGGCAAGATCCAGGGAGCTGGCGAGCCAGCCTACAGCTGGCATAATCAAAACCTCGCCAGCTTAGGATCCTCATTCGCAAGGCGTTAACCGAGATAGCAACCCCGAGGTGCTCTGCCACCAGTCCCGCAGGTCTGAGAGCATCCAGCCCGGCAGGGTTTTTCCACCGAAGAGACGAAAGGGGGGAGGGAAGGGACCAAGTCAACAGCGAGGTTTGTGCATTCAGCACCGCAAGAGCTTCCCAGGCCTGCGAGCCGTCTCAAAAAGACCAGAATCAGATCAGATGCTTTCTAGACACACTCTCCCCGGCGTCTGCCTGAGGAAGGAGGATGGAAATGCGTCCCGCGAAGTTTGCTGGGGTGGCTGGGGGGGGGGGGGGGGAGCGGCGTTTGCCGT
>JASSUY010013118.1:0-11851 GCA_032466535.1 Forpus xanthops | reverse complement strand
CATCACTGGCGGTGTTCAAGGCCGGGTTGGACATAGCCTTGGGTGGCATGGTTTAGTGGGAGGTGTCCCTGCCCATGACAGGGGTTGGAACTAGATGATCTTGAGGTCCTTTCCAACCCTAACTATTCTATGATTCTATTCTGTAATTCTAAAACAAAGCCAGTAAGGGAATTCGTGCTTGTCTTGCATTTGAACAAGGTGAGTTTCTTCAGTAAATAACATCTCTTATTTGTGGGTTTAGTTGTAAGCCAACTACAAATTTTGCTGCATATAATGCTGTAGCACTATGGTATGCTTCAGCCCAGCAGAAAAGGTGAGCTCCACTCTTCAGACTCTTTTTGTGGGATAGTTTTACTCTGCCTTACGTAGCTGCATATGTCCATTGATCTGTAGGACTGTTAGCTGTCATACTGCAATGTGCATCTGAACTTTGCCATTTTAAATGGCTTGAGAGAATGCTTTCCCCCTGAGTGGTTTTATTTATGAAGTCTCAGGATGACAATGAGGAACTGTGAGAAATCAAGGTGAAGAGACAGCCTTTCACATAGCAGTTGCACAAAAATGGTAAGAAAAGCATGACATGCGCTTTAGTTTTTCAGTTTCATAGCCTTCATATTGACAATATTCAATTTTTCTCCACCCTGCATGTGGAATACTTTGAACCTAAGGAGATGTGTTGCATCTTTGCAGGGACGCTCCTTGTGCTATAGCAAATATTTGCTTAGCATGAGATTTAGTTTTTTTTTCTTTTTTTTTTTCTAAGCTTTCAGTGTATCGTGGTTATCTCACCCACTTTTGTGGTAGATCCTTGAAATAAAATCTTCCTTGTGGGTCAGGCTTGTGCAGCTCTGGTGTAGATCAATACATCTTGTCTTCCAACTGAAGAAATCTTATACCATTTGGATTCCTCAGACTAGAATTAACATCAGTGAATGCAGATACCTCTGTTCCTGGAAAGATGTAGAAAGCAGTGAAAATACCCGGTACAGTCCTCAGAAGAAATCCTTTCTCCACTCATTTTGTTAGTCTCAGAATAAAAACTAGATTCTAAAAAGCAAATGAACTTAGTCCATATTACAGACATGTTTCTGATTGTGTGTAAATCTGGAGGCTGTTGCCTGGGGTTTCCTTAAAAAACAAGTTTTTGCATGGCTTTGATGCAATTGCTCAATGCACTGAATTGGAAACCACTATCTGCAGACCAGTATGGATGCACAATTCAGGGCTGCGCAGTGGAAATTTGTTGGGTGTAGAGATGTTTCCTCTTTTCATCTTTACCATCTTCTTTCTCTTGACTGCATTCAGCTCTGAAATTCTCAATATTGCAGCAGCTCATGTACACCATGTAATTAGTGATTCTGAACTCCACAGCCTGACTCTCATACTGCATGCAGTCTCGTTTGTCAAAAGGGCAAGAAGGGGCATGTGCTCAGTATGGATGAAGCTATCTATACCTTCTATGCCATCTGAGCTTTTACATCTCTATCTGCACCACTGAAGGATGAGGCCATTTGGTGATCACAGCTGAATTTTGGCTAAGTCAAAATGTTCACTTGTCTGCATGTTTCCCATATGCTGGTGAACAAACATCAGAATAATAAAGTCTGAAATAAGAGCCCGGATTCTCAGATGAAAGAGTGAAGGCAGACTTGCATTCGCTGCTGACACATGGGTATCATTATGGACTTGAGCCTTATCTCTCAGATACTGCAGAATATGCGCAGAAGCTTCTGCAAACTTGTGCTGCTGATTCCTGCACAGACCTTAAGGACTCATTCTCTGCTTGCCCGTGTAAATCAGCCCAGGAACTGTGCAGTGCTCTCTTTACATCACAGGGGTAGGTGGGTAACATGTTTCAGTAAATTTTATAGTATCCAAAGGGTATAGCTATCATATGATACACTTCCACTGAGGAGGCATCAATTTTTACCACAGAATGCATGTTTTTTAAAGGAAATCATTAGCCCATGGCTCTGCCCCATAAGGAAATGCAGGTGTTAGAATTGTTCCCACTTTGTTGTGTGGTGTTTTTTTCCCTGAGTGAGTTTTCTTTCTCAGTGGAAATCCCATTTAGCTTAAACTTGGTAGTTTGTTTTTTTTTTTTTTTCCAAATTATAACCTCAGACTAACTTCTTTTGCTTGTGCTGCTTTGTTCTTTGCAAAGCTGTAAGCTGAAGTTAACTTTACTATTAGCATTTTAATGGAAAAGGAGATTCTGCCACTTAGGAAGAAGTTTTGTCTCATTTCAAATAGCAACATGGTAAAGGTATGAAATCCTGCTTTCCAGTATTTGCAAATTCCTTCTTTTCCTACAGCAAGATTTTTCTCTTTATTCATATAAATAAGAACAGCATTTGGCAGGGACTTTCCAAGTCATCTGTGTCAGTAGTATCATAGAATCATAGAACCATAGGGTAGTTAGGGTTGGAAAGGACCTTAAGATCATCTAGTTCCAGCCCCCCTGCCATGGGCAGGGACATCTCCCACTAAACCATACCACCCAAGGCTATGTCCAACCCGGCCTTGAACCTTTATAACCACATCAACTCTTTCACATTATAAGCCAATCAGTCTTGTTGTAAATGAACTTGAGGGCATTTTTGCCCCTACTTTCTTTAGTCCGAGCCTATTCTAAATAATTGCTTTTCTGGTAGTTAAAATACCTCTTCATAGCTAAATGAATTCATGGTCAACTATACCCACTTGTTCCAGCGACACTAACATCCTTTAGCTGTAACATTTTTCTTTTAAGTTCAAATGGCTTTCCAAATAGGATTTTGTTGCCATAGTCCCTCCTTACAAATGTCCCCATACAGTGTGGCACTGTATGGGGGGCTCTTCCCTAAGTGGAGATCTGAAAGTGGGTCAGGGCATTGTGTGCCTGAGTAAAAAATATTAAATGTACTGTCAGCTTTCCAAAGGTACTGCAGGGCTCTTCTCACACCCTCCCAAAACAGTGGAAGTTAAGCCATGCAAAAATTGAAGGGCAAGCAGTAGATTTGTTATACAGACAAGAATTATTTATGAAAAGTTCCCAAGACAGTAAAGTAAGGGTTACAATAATAGCTTTGCTTCCGCCTGCTAGGATTTCCATTAGATGTTAATTCTGTTATTAAATACTAAATCTGTTTTATTTATGATCCTGTTTTCTTAGAAGACACTTATTGATCAAAACCGGCCTCACCTCATCAGAAATCCAGGGCACTATCCAGATCAGTTGTCAAGCTGATACGTTAAACCAGACTATGTTTTAACACTAGCAGTTACAAAGTGATGTGCCCAGCAACAAAGGGAGCCACGTACACCTACAAAGTATATTCCAAAACCACAAAGCACCCTCATGGGCCTTGGAGTGAGGGCATATTGTGGTGCTGTGTCAATGGAGCCACAGTGTTTCCTTGTTGCAGGATAAGGGCAGTCGGCAGGAAGTGTCTGGTGGTAAGGTAATGTTGAAAGGACTTAATACTGAGATAATGTAATCTCTTTACCAATGAAAGTACAGGGCAGGTGCCCATCTGCTGGTGTTTTTGGTGCTTCCACATGGAAGGGTTTGCTGACAGTCACTGTAAAAGACAGAAGCTAAAATGTGCTAAATGAAGCCAGGCAGGTTCATGCAGGACACAGTAGGGAGTTGCTAACACTGGAACAAAGTGTTCATGTGATGGTGTCGGTGCTGTCTTCATCCCTTGGCCTTTTCTGGCTGGAAGGAGTGCTCTTTTTCACTTGTGTAGTAACAACATAATTAAAAATGCTATAGAGATTTGGAGGGCTGGGCTTAATCTTGAGAAGTGGTCAGCATGTACTGATGAAGTGGAAGAATAGGTGGCCTTGTTTGTAAAGAAGCAGCACCAGGAGGATAAGAAATCACTGCAGAAATCATTGTAAGAAACTGATAATGGAAGTGCATAATATGAAATGGCCAACTTGGATTATTTAGGAGCCAACCATCCTACCATGCTCATCAACAACTATCACTGGACTTCCAACTGCAGATCCACTAGATCCAAAGCCCAGGCTTGGGATGTTACCAGTTCAGTGGCACATTGGGTTCTATGTGTGCATGACATGCAAAGGACATCTAGAAATGTTTCATCTGACCATGGGATTATATTTACTTATCACTTGCAAGTGTGTCTATTATCATTATTTACCACTTAGGGCATCATATCCCCTAGGCATAGAAGCCAGTGTCATTGATTATGTCTGGTGCACACCAGGGTCAAGAACATTATGCTGAAAATATTTCTTAACTGGCTTTGCAGTATTTCAGTGTCAGACTATGGAGAGCTGCTGACCAGAGCCCTCAGTAGGGAGAATATTTATACAGTTTTCAGGAGTGTAAATGCTCCCTGCAGCATGGGTCCTGAACCTGCCTGCCATCTTGTTTCACACCAAGACTGGATACGACTTCTCAGGAAGCATTCAAACCAGTGCAGGCTGGAGATGACAGGCACCCTGATGAATTTTGGATCCCTCTCTCAAGACCCATGTTGAAAAGGAAACAGGCGTAGGCATTTAAATAAAATGCTGAGCTCCCTTTCCTAGTGAAGGGAACTGTTCCCTGTGAGAAAGGGACAGTTGGTTTATGATGTGCACATAGCTCATGAATGACACAAGCTGACATTTCATTCTGCTTCTGCTTATTCTGTTTGGTCCGCAGAGGAATCAACAAACAGAAAGTAATAGCTTACATTGGCAAGAGATCGTGGATCTTTTCAGATGACCCTGTCTTGTGTGTTCCTACCTGTCACCCAGATTTACAGCAGAGCCAGGATAGGTTAATTTCCTGCCTGCCCCCAGATCCTTTGACAGAGGGTTGTACAGCATTGCTGGGTTAAGTTCTGTTCAAAGTTATGGATTTCTTTACCCCACAGAAATGGGCCTAATGCCTTTTGTGTGATCTCATAGGGGAAATAACACTAATGAAGAGGAGAATGGTGTGTTTTTCTTCAGTCATGCCATGCTCGTATGTCATGCTGTTATAGCCTGTATGACACGCTGATCTGAGCGTCAAACTCCTGCCGCACATGGATTTATTAAAAATGTGCCACTTACGTAGCTTGACCTGGGATTTGGCACGTATGTTTCAACCTGGGAGTAGTCATTTTTAAGCTGGCGATTTATAAATTTGAAATGCTCAAAATAATTAAAGGGAATTGAGAGAGTCACCATTTGGGAGCCCCACACATTTCAGCAGTACATGAAGTGTGTGTCTAGCCCAGCAAGGTCTTTGGAGATCAGAGAAGTGATTTGCGCTTCTGCTCAATGTCAAGCATATGCAATGGCTGCAGGTCTTCAAGCTGGCCTAGAATTTGGATAGGGTTAGAACAAAGTCTAATGCTGTAGTTGGAGTAAGGCTGAGGAGGGGCTGCCAAATGAAACAGAGGTGGAGCTTTGTCCTTCAGCATGTGCCAATGACTCCTTTCTCACAATGCTATGTGGCAGGCAGTCTTGGCTGACATTGGCTCACAGGCTAGCTTTGTTGCTTATTTTCTATACCAAGTCCATGGAGGCTGCAGTTGCATCTGTGATGTCATTTCAGCAGGCTTGGGTGTGGAGCAACCCTGTGCATGTGCTCAGGAGCAGAAATTGTCTGTCAAGTGGCATCGCTAATTAGAGAAATAGATAGGGTTCCCCTTTGCTCCAGTCTCAAAGTGCTGCTGCAGTTATCTTACTCCTGTGTCCCCTGGCTTTAACACATAGTAGAGTAGAAGTTCATTCATGTACCTTAGATGTTGGTATAAAAGAGGTTGTACATTTGGATAAATGAGCATGCCTGTGCAGTTTTCCAATTTCTCTTTCACTTTTGGCAGTGTCTCCAGTCTATCTGTCTGTCATGTAGGTTTAGATTTCAGCATAGGGTTTTCTTGAGCCTCATTCACATAAGTATCGTATCTTACAAGACATCCAATCTTGAATAGTTCTTCCATTGTCTTGGAGGCCTTAGTCTGCCAACCCAAAGTAAGTTCACTTATGTAGGAACGGGCGGTTCACCTGAGAAAGGAAAACCTGCCCCTGAGATCTGCAAGGGTGGGATATGCCTCTGTTGAAAGCTGTAATATGAGAGCTACAGATAGTAGCTAGGTGTTGTCCAGATTCCTCCAAAATTCGAGGTTTTTTAAAAAAAACAAAGAGCAAAAGGCTGTGGCTGCGGCAGCTGTGAAAGAAGCTTTCAAAACTAACATGAATTTAAATTAGGAAGGTTTATCTGCCTGAATCTGAAGCTTGAGAGCCATTTCAGTCAATTCAGTGGCTTAATGAAGTCATAAAAACATCATATGAAATTATGCAAACTAGAGGAAATTCAGTATCCTGAAACCCTACACCCAGATTAATCAAATTAACGGCAAGGTATAAAAAGACACATTTGAAAGATTATGTTGAAATCCAGCTGGCTTAAGGGTTTCAAATTCAGAGACTTAAGAGCCTTTGCAAAGTGCTTTGTGGCAATACCCTGAGTACAGTAGTTAAATACAATATTTTGGGCAAAGGAAGTGATGGGAGTTTTGGTTTTCTTTTTTCCTTTTCTTTTGCCTACAAACCTCCCCAGCACATTTGTTTCAGATTGGAGAAGTTAAATACGCTTCAGAAGAGGCATTCTTAATTTCATGAAGAAAAATCTATAACTGTGTTTCATATAGAAAATGTCACACCAAGATATTTCTGTTTGGGGAGAAGAGCTATATTACCCTGCCTATCCTTTTTTTTTTTTTTAATCTAAAACTAAATTTGACATTAATTTACAGTTTCAGGCATCCAATAACATGTTTCTTTTCCTTCATAAACTGTTTGTTTGAAAATATTAACTGGGCTCCTACCTTGAATATTTGAGAACTGCTCAGTGTTCAAGCAATGTGAAAATATAACTGGAATCTCCTAGTTTCTGCTTCTTCTCACTATCATATTGTAAATTGAACAGGCAGTATGTAGAATTGAAAAAAAGAAAGGAATTAAAACCCGAGAGGGCTGACAGCAGGGAAAGGATGTAATACACCTGAATTTATAATGTATGAATTAAAAAATGTGCTTACCAAGGGTAGCAGCAAAAATGAGCACTAAGAATTAGATGCTGAACTCCAAAGTTTTACCTTCAAAATTTGGAAACTTAAGTTCAGGTGCCAGATTTGCTCTCCTCTGTGTCAGGCTGCTGTGCCAACACTCAGGAGTCAGTATTCTCACACCACACAAAGTTGAGAGAATCTAAAACCATAAAGGATCAAGATGAATAGCAGCATGACAGTAATCAGCCCAGAGCTTCTGCTTACACTGAATGTGTTCACATGTGAGACTGCAGCCATGTCTCTAGAAGGCTATTATCTATCTCCAGATGAAATTTATTTCACTAGTGGCATTCAAACTCTAAAGTTTCCTGATCAGAGAGTTTTTCCCTGCTCCTAAGCCCATGCCCCCTCTGCAGCAGTTGAAAAAGCAGTGGTAAATATGAGACTAGGCCTTTACCTAGGGCATAAGGAAAGCACTTCTTCATTGGTGGTGGAAAGCATCTTGTCAAAGCCCACATTTCATATCTCAGTTTCCTTTACAGAGGCCCTCAGGAAAATTCTGTATGCTTATAATTGTGGTGCGTCTCTGACAGTCCCCATGGCTTGTACTTGTTCTGTATGTGTCTCTCCCCACCTAGGATTCTGCATACTTGTTTCCCAAAGGAAACATTTCAGTGGTTTTGGTAAATCATCTTTCTAAGAGGCAGAGGGAAATGGAAAGGAGGAGGAAAGGAGCTTACATGCTGTTAAATGGATAGAAAGAGTGCACTCTGTGGTACTGTTTGCTCCCAGAGTAATGTAGATTCAGAGATTTTTAGCATTCTCCAGTGGATGCTGCTCACCCCAATCCAAATTTTCCAGATATGCCGACATGGCAGAGATGAGCACCAGAGAGAAACACGTGCTTCTCTGAAAACTCTTTATCAAAGCCTGTTTGCTCTAACAGCAGTCAGTGTACAAAAGTGTCCTGGGTTCAGCAGGAGCAGTCATTTTTTTCTCTTTCTTAGTAGCTGGTGCAGTGCTGTGGTTTTGACTTTTGGCCTGGGAACAGCACTGCTAACATTGATGTTTTCAGTTGCTGCTCAGTAATGTTTTGGTCTGACCAAAGACTTTCTGAGTCTCACGCTCTGCCAGGGAGGAGGCGAAGCAGGGAGGAAGCTGAGACAGGACACCTGACCCAAACTGACCAAAGAGGTATTCCATACCACAGCACATCATGCCCACTATATAAACTGGAGGCAGGGACCCAGAAGGGTGAGATCACTGCTGGGTTGAGCTGGGTATCGGTTAGTGGGTGGTGAGTGATTGTATGCTCTCCCTTTGTTATTTCCCTTATCATTATCATTATTATCGGTGGTAACAGCATTGGTTTGTGTTATACCTTAATTACTGGACTGTTCTTATCTCAACCCATGGGAGTTACATTCTTTCCATTCTCCTCCCCATCCCTCCAGGAGCAGGGGGGAGGAAGGAGGGGAGTGGGAGAGTGGCTGCATGGTTCTGAGTTACAGCTGGGCTTAAACCACAACAGAAAGAGACAGAGACATTTCTTGAGTTAAGGTAACATGAGGAAAGAGAATGAGCAATTTCCTCAGACACAGCCTGAGCTCCTACCAAGTCAGTTTGCTGCCCCAGCCAGCTCAGCTTGGTCATGGTAAAGAGCATCTGCCTCAGCCACTGTGGCCAAGGCAAGCACAGTGACTCCTGAGCCCAAGCTGCCTGCTTCTCTCATGACTCACGTCAGACTCTGTTAAGTCAGATTCTTCAACCTAAAAGACGCGACTGCAGAATATTCCTCGTTGTTTTGTTTCCTTTTCAAGTAAGCATAAATCCTATCACTGAGTCCTCTGTCATGGTGCTGTGGGCATTGTGCTGCTATGGGCTGGGTCTCAGGGAGGACTCTGATTGCCTCAGGGGAGCTTCACATATTATTAAAGGAAATGTCAACGATGGAGAGATGGTAGTTTCTGATAGATATGTTTCTAAAATCTGTGAAGAAAACACTGAGGGGAAAGATGGAGGGGGGGGGAAATTGGCTGTGTTAGACATCTGCGTATTGAATGTGACAACATTTAATATTACTAGCAGGAAAATGTACCGTGTATTAAATTAATGTACTATATTATGGAGTGCTTTTATACAGCAGTTTGGCACTCTTGGTGAAGTTTTGAATTGAGAAGTAATAAAGAAAATTCTAGTGTAAAATTTGCTACCTTCAATACTCATAAAACATGCCATACTTTAAAGGACCCAATCCTGTTCATATCCATGGAAGTGGAAGCTTTGTCATTGACTACTGTGGAAGCAAGGTCAGCTACAAAATGATCAATTAAATAGGTTTCCAAGAATGATTTATTGTCCCCATGATATTAATTTTCATCCCATTAGTGTTCCTTTTTTGTTAGTGTGACCTTCAGGGTTACATAGTGAAATGCTCATTGGTCCAAACCATGACATAATATGATGAGAATGCAACTGATAAGGCAGTAAGCAGAATCAAAAAGGTAGTACCAGTGGGAAGGAACTTTTTGTACAGTACAGTGGACTTCTGGTCCACACCTTGTGCTGGTTTGGATACCCTGGCAGTATAAAATGTGTATCATTCTAATAAATCAGTTATTTTGTATGCTTGAGGGAGGTGTCCCTGCCCCTGGCAGGGGGGATGGAACTAGATGATCATAAGGTCTTTTCCAAACCTAACTATTCTATGATTCTAAAATATCTTTTATAAGATGCATTTGTTTGCTGATCATTTTTAAGGTACTTTGATGACTGAACTATAGCATACTGACATGTTTTCTTGTGGAGGAAATTAATGTTGGTTTGCTTTTCCAAATAAAAATATCTAAATTTGGTTCTATCAGGCAAATGGAAAACAAAGAACTAATCCCAGTGGAACAGGAATTCAATTATGAACCATCTATATCACAGACCTTGGAAATCTTGAGTTGCATTTTCCACTGAAAAATAGAGATGTTTGATGTAGTGACAGGTGATATACTATACTGTATTTTCTTTTTCTATTGCTGTTGGAATTGTATATTTAGTGAATTAGTTGTGATTTATGATAGTGTTTTAAGGACTTGCTAGTTCTTCCTGGGATACGATGGCATATTTTAACTATATTAATGGTTTGAGACTTAAGGATAGCGCCATATATCTTTGTAATCTTTCAGCAGTGAAGCCACAATTTATACAAATGGATTCACTCTGTCTTTAGCTCAAGCAACTCTGACAAAGGATGTCATTTGAAGTAATGTTGCTCATCATTCATAGGCACAAAAGCTTAAGGCTCCATTGCTTTGATATGAAATCAAGTTGGAGTTTTCAACTCCTTGCAAGATCAGTATGTGGTGTTAATGATAATTTAACTGTTTTATGCAGCTCCAGATTAGGCTACTTTTGAACATGAAAGTGCTTATTTACCAGGAGAAACAGATACACAAACTTGAGAATATGCAGGAGGATTAAAGAAGCGTTCCAGAAACACCTCAGAATTCCCTGAATGTCAGCTTTGGAGCAGTTAAAAAGTAGCATTATGGCGCATTCAGCCAAAAGTGGCTATTTACAGTACAGCATATTAGATCCCTTTAGGGCACCTTGGTAAGGAAGTACATCATTGCAGAGTAATACCAAGAGCTGGGAGACATTTCTGACTTTTACTTTGGTGAATTATCTGAAATGGAGCCAAGTCCAACAGTTGCATTTGAATACTTCCTTTTGTTGTGATATCAGTAATGAATATTGAGGGACCTACCTCTGGATGGGTAATAATCAACAAAAGCATGGTACAGAAAGTAGTCCTAAAACACAGTCTGAGAATAATAACCAATTAAGACAAGTGTTCTGTCTTAAAAACTTATCTAACATTACTGCTGCACTGTGGCTTTGCTTCTGTGATAAAACCCTTGTATGCTGCCACTATCCTTTTACTCCTGAAAAAATCCCCAAACATCCACCAAACAAATCCCACTGTTTCTTCCTCTGCTTAATCCACTGATTCTGTAAAAAGCAATGAATGATACCTATGGTTTACAGATAGTTCTTTATGTAGTGCCTGTTTTACAACTGTGCTAACACCCAAATATTTTCTTTAATTACTAATTAAAATCTTGGAGAGAAAATGAGAATATTTCCCACCTGTAACCCTGTAGTTAGATTATCTCCATATTACCCCTTTAAAATTCTGTGTTCTGTGATTACTAATCCAAATACTGTTCATCTCCTGAGAAACTGTGATGCTCCTTAGATGTGCTTCTCACGTCTTTCAGTTTAAAACGTTGCCTTACATTTCTAGAAAATGTAGAAATGAAGGACAAGACTTGACAAACAAGACATAATATTTTTTCCTGTACTAAAGAAAACTTGATTGATAATTGTTGTGCATAAGGAGGAGTTGATGGACGTGTGCATGTTGATTAGAAAGAACTCATGTGGTGCATAATGTATTTTAAAGTGGACAACAAAAACAAAATGACTAAGGCAGGTTGTAGGTAAAACAATTCCATGTACGACGAGCAGGTTGTCACACTTGTTGTATGATGATCATGGCAAGGAATAAGATCTTGGCTGTTTCCTACACTGCCACTGTTGAGTTTGTGCTCAGCTTCTCCGTCAGCTTCTCCCATCCTTTGAGATTGAAGTATTATGGATGGTCAGAATTTTCTAATTTTGATTTGAAAGACAATTTGGTGGGGGGAGGGGGTGGTGGCAAGGAGAGGGATGCTTTACATTGGAGCAAAAGCCCATATTCTCAAAAAGACTCTCATAAAGGCACGTCTGAAGAGTGCCACGTGAAAATACCGGCTCAGAAAGAAATGGAAGCTTTAGGGTGGCATTATTGGAAAACT
>JASSUY010013117.1:25000-34774 GCA_032466535.1 Forpus xanthops | reverse complement strand
ATCCTCATGGCCCTCCTCTGCACTTATTCCAACAGTTCCATGTCCTTTTTATGTTGAGGACACCAGAACTGCACACAGTACTACAAGTGTGGTCTCACGAGAGTATTCTTGCTTCAAATGCACAGGGTTCAGGTTTTAAGGCTTGCTTATCCCTCTGACCTGGTCTGCTGTCTTACCTGCCTTGCCATCTCTGCTCCTGTAGCATGCTGGTCTTGGCACCCTTCTAAGTTCTCCATCTCTGCTTTTGTGCTTCTTCCCAGCGGCCTTCTTGCAGAGGATGGCTTTATGCTTCTTCTCTTTTCCACTAATGACCATGCTGTTACCCTGATACCCAGGAGTGGTGTTTTTATAGATGATTGAAAGACACTTCAGTAACCTACTGAAACAGTTGCAAAATTTCCCATTGTATCTTACCTTCATCTCTGTCTCTTTCATTTAAGATCTGAGGGGTGAGACCTGCCTTTATGTAGTGATAGCACAGATATTAAACATATGATAAAATGGAAATAATAATTTTCCAGATTGCATGCACAAATGTAGGTATTGGTACGAAAAATCACATGTGGCTTCTTGCAGGTGCTCCCTTTGCCAGCGTTCTGGGCTTCTTGCCAAAGCATTTTCTCTCAACCTCGCTGTTAACCAGTCCCTTGCGTTTTGCATCAGCTTCTGTCTAAATAGGCTTAGCCCTCCAGTTAATAGATATCTTTTTCTCAAGCCCTGCCCATTGCACCTGCCTTTGAAAATGTGCCCTGGAGAACCCAGTGATTCATTTGTTGTGTGCTGTTGCTGTTTGATTAAATCATTGCTTATTTTCAGGTGGCTGCATTTGCATGCTGGAGCACTTGATCCTCCTGTTTACTGCTTTTGTGTATCATGGAAGTGTTTGTAAAGCTTGAGGGGAAGTTCAGAATGAGAGGTATATCAGTGTTTGGGATAACAAATGGTACAGGCTGTACACTCTCTGCATTCAGTGCTTTTTCTGTTTCCACACCAGTGAGCACGATGGATGTAATGTAGTCACAGCATGTTTCCAGAAATCCTGAGATCAGTAATGTAAAATAGGTCTTTGGAATTTTAATAATGGAGAAAATGTCAGTATGCAAAGTTGCTGCAGTCTTGTTCCTCCCTTCCCCCAGTTTTACTCCTTTGGACTAGTCTGTATTTTCTAACCTTACAGATATGACATAAGACAGGGATAGAAAACCTTCTGGAACCTTCTATTGATTCCCAAGCTATTCCGGTAGGATTCACCAACCTACAAAGTAAATGTATACAGGTGTATTTTTAGACCAGACCTTCAGGATCAGCTCCTATCTCCCTGATGCATTTGGGAAGCTTAGGGACCATCAACACTAAAATGACTTTTGACACCTCCTAGGAGGGACTGTGGCACACAGAGATCTCTGGGTTCTTTCCAGATTGCTGTTTTCCCTGGCCACATTCACGGGCAAATTGTGTGTCACTGACAATGTTTCAAGTCAAAACAGTGAAGTGTTGAAGAGAGCATGATTCTGACCCACCCTCCTTGTAGAAATGACATTATTTATTTAGACCATTAAATCATGGTGGTGTTTTCTCATAAAATAAATTTGTACACTGTCAAGTATATGTCTGGGGTTTTGGAGATCAGCTGCACAGGTCAGGTATCACACATCATAGTCATAGGCTAATGCTGGGAATGGGAAGTTATAGAGAGGAAAGAGTTAATTCATCCATGTGGGTATAAATAAGTCCATCTTGGCAGCTGACAGTTCAGTAACTTTCTTGATCATTAAGTTTAGATAACCCTTTTTTTGTCAGTAGTCTTTTCATGTAGCTTGATATGGAGAGCAATTTGATACATTCTTCTTACTAAAGAAGTATGATTCGAAGCTCTCATTGTGGTTTTTGCAATGCTGTGATTCGTTCCATGATAGAGAACTGTTTAGCACAGGCTACCAGCCAGTAATGAGATATCAGCCTCCTTAAGTTAAATTAAATGAGCAGTTATTCAGAGCTACACTGAATCTATAGAATGAGAAGTATTCTCAGTAGCAAGTCATGATCAAATTGGGTTCAGTACCAAGAAAATCCTTACTCATTTGCCTGTTACAGGGTTTTGGTTGGTTTGGGTTTTTTCTTCCATTTGGTTACCATAAAAAGTGAAGATTTTTCTCCCTCATTTTACATCAAAAATCTTCTTGGTTAACAGTAAAAAAATAATAGTTTATGGTTTTTCTTTTTTGGTACAAGCACTTACACTGGCGCAATCAGAGCATTCTTCTTTTGCTATGTAGAGAGGGAAAATAATACAAGCCAGACCCCACAGAGCAGACTGCCTGATCAGTGATTGAAAGATGACTTATTTGCAGCTAAAGGTGCTGAAATGATCTATATATGAATTTCTATGTTCTTCTAGGCTTTACAAAATTCTTGTAGGAGCAAATGAAGTTGCCAGATAATTCTTTGTCTTAACTCCAAAACTATGTTCAAAAAGCTTCATTTTGCTTTTGAAACAGTTTCTGGTTTTGTTGCTCTCCCACCTATTTGAAGATAGTGATGATGAATATTTAAAGCTGGTTTCTTTACCCCAGATACATATGCTTGCTATACAAAATCATAAATGTTGCAGTAAATACTGCTGTTTTTCTTCCTTTGGATCCTGTGTACTTTACATGGAACCCATTCAGCTGTCTTTGTAACCATGATTGTATAAGAGAAGTAATGTAATGAGTAAGCAATCTATCTGGTTTAGTTGCAGAGCTAGAAGTTGGCCAGTTTGCATAACTTTTTACCTCTCAACATTGACTCCCCACTGCTTATGTCTTATATACAGCTCAAACTCCTTTCTGCGATGGCATCCTTTTGTGCAGGTGATGGAGAGAAGGATTAGGAGATTTTGTTTAACTGATCATGTAAGCAAATAGATGTTGTTCATTATTGTGTATGCAGATAGCTAGTCTTCAAATGGCCAATGCAGCAGTGTTTAGCCCCAGAACAGATATGGATTCCTGAAAAGTTGTTCTTGCTGGCAGTCCCCAGCCAGGCTAGGTTTTATATTCTTCAGAGAGGGGAAAAACGCTACTGGTTTACATTGTTTCTTTGTGGTTTTGGCAGAACTCAAGCTTCACTAAATGCGCGTGTCTAAATGAAAAGTAATGTAGATACGTGAAGCTGAAAGCCAGTAAAATAAGATACTGTCAGCTGAGGGCACATGCAAAAGCAGCTGTATCTGCCCTCCTCAGCAGACTTCCTCAGAGATAAAGCAGGGCAAAGGATTCTACAGAATGAGCCATTCTCCGTGCTCCAAGCCTCTGAGTCAGAAATCCCCAAAATAAGTTAAGGACAAATGATGCTCTAACAGAAGGGTTTCTTGAGTTATGTAAATGGGAAAGCATGAGGAGGAAACCAAAACAACAAATAAATATTATGTTTTGAATACACTTTCATAGCCTTACCAAGAAATATATCCCCCCAAAAGTCAGCTGAGTTTAATCAGCTTTGCCAAATGATGAATGAATGCCTTGTTCTTTATTATTAAGTCATTCCTGTTTATGTCAGTATTTCAAGGATTATGTTTTGATTGTTCTGAGGAGGTGAAAACACTTTCTTGCTGATGAATAAAGACTGACACCTTTAAATATTTGTATGCAAAATGTCTTTAAAGCCATTATGAAATGCTTTGCAAAAGCATTAAGAGGCTGTTTTTCCAAAAAGACAGTTTTTCTCTACATTTTCTTTCATGCTAAGCAGTCCAAATGAAAAGCCTTTCAGAGCTAACTAGTTTAAGCAATACCAGTGTTTTAGTGTAATGAATAACTTTTTACAGAGGACAATTGCACACTACTCAATATGCTAGTATTTCTATTTCTGTGCCCCACCAATGCAGGGATTCTAGGGTAGAATTTCTTTCTTTGAGAAAGCTGAAGCGATCAAAACCCTGATTAACCTCTGATATTCACGTGGTGCTCTTGATCTTGAGGACCGAAGCAGTAACAAAGAGTTAATGGCAGCCATATGCTCAGGGTATTGTGGGTACTGTTGACCCAAATGTGAACTCCCCAAGCAAGTGCTGCTAACTGCTGTTTGTTTCAGGTTTGGTGTGGAGATTACTGATGAATTTGTGCTGCTACTTGACAGAATCCCTCTTGATGAAGATGGAAATGTCAGATACCACCAGTTCATGTTCAGGTTTGATTCCTAGTATGCAGCATATGCGTTTTATTTCTCTTTTGTGAGTAGAATTATTTTTAATCTAAGAGGTTCACATCACATTTCCAGACTGATTCTCATTCCTTAAATGTGCTTCTTTATGACCTCTTTCATGCATGGAGTATGCTGATTACATTTAAAATTAGCTGATGTTGTGGGTGCATACTGTTTATAATTTAGTTGCTTTTTATATGCTAACTATGTTTTAGAAGAAAGACTTCAAAGGTATGTAACATACCTTCATGTTTTCTGAAGGCTGGGAAATATGGCAGAGTTCTAAATAAATCATAATCATTAAAAATATATATAATTAAGATAGTTAATATCTCTCTGAGAACTTGAAGCATTTATAGGCCCTATACATAGCCTGAAGTACTTCTGAGGTGGTAATGTTTGTTGATGGAATCTCTACTTAGCCTCCAAAGCCTAGCTGTGAATTAGGATTTGATCAAAATAACTAAATGTTGGGCTAGATCGAGATAGTTTATTCTTTTCCAAAAATTAGGACTAGAGCCCCAGAACTGTTATATCAGTAGCAGGGCAGAAGCCAGTGACATTGCTGAGGTGAGTAAAAGTTGTGAAATCAGGACTGGAGAAAGCAATTTCACCTGTAAAATACGGAGAAGTACATCCCATCACTTTCATGCACACTTGCATATACTCATTAAAGTTAGACTGCTGAAACAGGACTGCAAATGTTTTTGAATTATTTGGCAGGTAATGGAGTATATAAGTTGCATGCACACATGAAGCATAGGTAGAAATCTGAGTTCACTGTTATAAAATCACATGCAGTACCTTCCTGCACTTCTGGTAACAAACCAACCAAGTATTGCAAACCTGATGCGACTGCTTCTTCCTTCCTATTCCTTTAATTGCTCTTTCACTCTTTCTCTTTCTTTTCCTCAGTCTTTGCCTTCCTGCTTCAGGAAGCTTTGGAACTGAATTCAGCTGTCCACGTTTGCACAAAATTGGTTTTGGATATGACACAGGATTCTTGAGATGCATATGACATTCTAGAATGGTATCCTCCAGGCAATCTCCAAGAGTGTCTCAAATGAACCTTGAATGGCTATGGGCAATCTCATGTTCCTTGCTTACTTCTACTGCCAATACCTTCTCTCCAGTTCTTTTTTATATAGCCCTCTGGGTTGCAGCTGTGCTGGATTTGATTGTGTATGATTTTATGTGAAATGTCTCAGCTCTAGGAGTATTCCCTGGTTGTGCTGTGTTAAGGGTGAGGAGACAGGGGATAAAGACTGTCTAGCAAAGCTGACCAGCCTTTGAGAAACCAAAAGCATCAAAAATAAAACATAAATATGCACAACAGTGGACCCTACCTCCTTCCTCTTGCTGTGCACTCAGCTGCAGTAACCTACCTCCATGTTTCCTGCCTTTTACACACACACATTGCTTCAACTCCCATATCCAGGTAAATTCTGAAATTACGACAAGCTGATGTCCCTAGAAGAGGCAACATGGTTCTTCTCAGCAGTGTCTTTTCATATCAAGTCATGAATTAAGATGGATCTGGATGCCACATTTTTTTCTGTTTCTAATAATTCTAATAATTATTTTTCTGTGTTTGCTTATTATTAGAGTGACATCACAAAGGAGCTGCATTTAGCCTAGGGTGTAGCACTGGCTGTGACCTTCTCTTGAAGTATGTCCCTAAGAGTATTCACAGCTATTCATAGCCCTTTAGAAGAGCTATCACTGAGCCTTTATTTCAATAATAAAAAACCTGTGCTGTATAATATTCTTTAGGATGTCAGCAAGATAGCAGTTAACATGCAGGCTTGGATCACACATTCTTACAGACTAGAAGCAAAACTGAACAGCATGATTGGTAGGGACATTTGGGAAGCCAAATTTGTACTAATCTAGCCCTGCCATCTTCAGGCCCTTTGTAATTCAAAGTGAACTGGAAACACATTGGGGAATAAAAGCCTACCCCTGAGGTGGACATCTGCCAAAGAACCAGAGAGAACATGCAGGGCTTTGCTGCTGAGTTTCAGAAGTCATTTAAAACACCTGGTCCAGCTACACAAAGCAGTGAAGGAAAGAATCTACAATACTGGCAAGTTAAAGCTGCCTGCTATTTATGGGACTGCACTGAGAAGGGAGCCTGGATGTGTAGACAAATGCCACAGGAAGTGCAAAAAAATAGCATATGGGGTTATGAAGGCTCTTTTCCCCAGGTCAGCCAGGAACCTATGGACATGCCCAGACTCATCTTTGCACAAAAAATCATGGGACCCTAGAAGCTGAAATACTAGGAGATTTTCTCTTCTCAAAACCTCTGCAATCTGAATGGTTGATTGCACAAGTTGAGTTTTATATGGGCCAAGTCTTGCATGACTCCTGTACTTGCTTTGCTATCAAGTGGTACCCAGAATAGTTATAGGTTAGACACATGAGCACCAGCAAAATGTGGGCATTTTTGCCAGGAAACCCTCAGGCATACCAACATTGTCAGACACAAAAGTTGATCATATATATGAACAAGAGGAGGAATTTTACAAGATGTGGTCTGTTTTAATTGCAGGGGAAAGAGCTGTTAGATTAAAAACCTAGAATAAGGGAGGAAAGGATTTTAGGGACTAAAGTTACAGCCTGTCCCTTTTGTCTCAGTAGAAAGGGTATAACTTGATCATTCAGTGAAGCAATGCTTTCTCTGCAGTCTGTTTTTTTTTAACTGATCAGTTCCATTTGCAAGTCAAGCTTCAGAATTCACTAAAACCAGCAGTTTCAAAGGTTATTATTATGCTTACAAATGTTGGTTAAAAATAATTAGTGTTTATACAGAAATCATTATACAGCGTAATTCCATATTTGAACATGATTCAAGCAATTATATATACTTACTGGGACTGTTGTTGCTCAAGTCAAGTGGGAGAGAGTGCATAGGCCCCATAGCATAGCTTAAGTAATAGCTCTTTATTTGCTTTATGTTGAGAACCTGAGGCCATACGCTTCCCTCAGATTAGTTCTCTGTTAATATGGGATAATTTCATTTACTCCAGTGCAAAACTGGAGTGTAATTGAGAGTGCAATGTAGGACTGAAATATCATAATTTTCACTTTCATCACCTGGCTTCAATGTTTTCTCTCCTATAATACCAGATGTTGCTTGCAGGCACTGTCCCAGCTTCTCTGCTCTATGTGGTGGGTTGTCCCCAGCTAGCAGCCAGACACCCTCAGCAAGATATAGGGAAAAAGGAGAAGGAAAGAGAAAGGTTGCGGGTTGAGCTGAAGACTCTTAGACTACTTACCAATTTCCACTGTGGAAAAACCAGACTATCTTGGGGAAATTAATTTAAGTTACTGCCAAGCTATATATTTAATTCGTAATTTATGAAAACAAATACAAACATTAAGACACATAGGGAAGAGACCTTTCTCCCTCCCCTTTCCCAAGATAAACTTCACTCCAGTCTGCTCTCCTTATTACCACCACCGGTTACACTCAGTCCCTTCAGCGAGGAAGCCAGTGAAGCAGTATGCAGTGGGGAGGGTGTTATGGTCAGGATGTAATGGCTTCTCTCTGCTCTTCCATTTTGATCTTTTCTTCTGCTCTATCACGGGCTTTCCATGGGCTGCTGTTCCTTCCAGGGTGGAGGGGAGCCTGACAGGGATGCAATGTGTCTGCAGTATCTGAGATTATTTATATCTCCTGTAAATTTAAGGTGGTGCAAATGCCTTCTTCCTACCTTATGTAACTGCTACTTTATGGGCTCAGTAGGCCTGGCCAGAGACAGCCACTGTACATTGCCAAAGAGAGGTTTCCTTGTGAGTGTGCCTACCTACACACATGGAGGGAGAACTCCTTCTCTGGTCAAATGGACCTTTGGCATCTAGTTTGTCAGGGAAGAAATTAAGAAACCACCACTAGGGTAAGATAAGAATGCATCTAAGTCACAGTTTGTGTGAATGTCAACGTGTCCTGGAGTCACAGCTCCAGTTTCCCTGTATCAAGGATGAGTCTGGTATATGTTATGGTTCCTTTCTATTCTTCCCACTAACAATACAGCATCCAGGAAGGAGATGCATTGGTAGACCTGTGTCCCTTGAGTAGATGGTATAATCTCAGGCCACAGCTAGGCTGGGAATCTGAAGCAGGTCCTACGTGTCTCAGTTTAGACATAGTTTCAGAGTGTTTCTTGATTGCATGGACCTGTCTTGCTCATTTTCTCTTAGGAAAGGAAAAAGCTTACCACTTCACTTTTTCCACACCTGTTAATCTTTAAATAGCTTATATGAAACAAGAAGTTAAATGAAGCATCTAGGAAAATCTAAGATATTTCATTAAAATTGAAATTAAGATGTTTCATTTACTGAAATAACATTTTAATTGGGAATTCAGTTTACTGTAAATTAAATGTATTGTTTATCTTTAAATAAGGTTTTACTTTGATTGGAAAGGAGCATTCTAAAAGATCTAAGTCTGACTGAAATGTCTCTGCTTTGGCTTGAAGTGGTTTCCCATTCAGACAGTGATCTGTCTCATCCCTCCCTCATTATCCAGCCAGGTAGGCCTAAGACAGACTGTAAAAGTACAGGATGAGCCCCAGGAGACAGCATCTGAACAGCGTGTTAACTCCCAGTCTCATTAACAAGAGGATAACTTATATAATTGCATTGAGTGGAAGCAGAAGACAGTTTGTGAGCCTGAGGGAATATCATCAGCAAGGATAAGTTGGAAACTTTTGTCCACAATCACAGATAAACCACACAGAGGTCTAGTGTAGCAAGGACAGTAAAATCTAACTTCTTTTTCTATAATGGTATTTCACACTAGCAAGGATGGTAAGTGGATTAATAAAGGCAAGAGTTATTAAGAATCTGCTATAGGTGAGACAAGGTTTCCAAGAAAATGTAGATTTATTAATTATGGGCATTTTAGACTTTAATTAGCCATGTTATAGTGGCATTTGTGGCTCATAGACTCCAAGAGATGGCAATTACCCAGAAGGTAAATACATCTGTAGCTTGGCTTCTGCTGCTTAGTCTGCAAATAACTGGCTATAGCTGTAGCAGACTGTTAGCATGTATAAAATCAAAAGGAGATGTTATAGCAGAATTAAGGCACTGGTTGCAATGTTTGTGCCTCCAACCTCTTTTCCCTCAAAGTTTATTCATTGAAGGAAAGGTTTAGACCAGCTCAGTTTTAGCAATTTATGTTTGATAATGGTACTTTTGATTCCTTGTCTTTTACAGTGGAGCTTTGTTGTCACTCTTGCCTTGTGAGTGGCACAGCTGGAACTGACTCCTTCAGTATTTGAAGGAATATTGTGCTGTGTTCATTCCTTGTACAGCACATGCAAGAATAAATTATGTATGCCAATTATGTAGGATGGGGTTTGAAAAATGCTCAAGATATATACACTGATGTCAGTGGAAACTGCGATTAAACCCCCTCCCAAACTTACTGGTTTTAGATTGTGTAGCTACATAAGAAATGCTTTTGGAAATTGTAAGTAATTTGCCTTGGCAAATTTGTTTATCGCTATTTTAGAGTACTGAACAATTGTGTGAGCTATTCTCGCAGCAGATAGCTTCATTAGGGAGCACTGACACTTC
>JASSUY010013117.1:0-20000 GCA_032466535.1 Forpus xanthops | reverse complement strand
GTCTGTCTTCACAGCTTATGAAGGAACTAAAATAAAACCCCATCACCATTTTACATAGCTCATGAAGATGAGTGTAAAACCTAGACAGAGAAAAATATATAATGCTGGATTATGGGAAAAAGGCTCTTCAGTCCAAAGGGAGAAAAAAATCCATAACACAAGGATTCACAAGAAATGTGTTTTAGGGCCTCTCCCTTCACCTCTGGCAACACTTTAAAATCTGGTGTTGGCTTTTTTATGATGCCAGGGTTGTCACCACTTTAACAGGATGAGTGTGGAGCTGAGCTAAGGCTGTGCAATACAGTAATTTTTGCAGATTTTATTGATAAGCTTGAAGAGGAGCCAGCTTCAGTGAAGGACAGCTCATCTTACAGCCAGAATCCAATGTCACCAAATCCAGTGTGCTGATACAGATAGATCCTTCATTGCCTCCTCTTGCTTAACTCATTCAATGACCCTCTGTGCAGAAAAGAGAAGGTCAGCACTGGTCCCTTATGGTCTTTTAGCCCATTAGCCTCTTAGTGGGTAGAAGAACCAAAACAGTGAGCATTACATCCCAAAATAACCACTGTCCTTTTATCGGTCACCTTAAAACAAAGACATTTCTAAGGAATAAGCATTCCTTTGAGTTTTCAAGGTGCTCTCCGCAAGCAGGTACAAATCTCTGCAAGATTAGTCAGCTTTTGGTGGTTTTAGTAAATATCAAGAAGTTCAGTCTAAAGATGTTTGTTCTTTTGCCCTCATCCTTCCCTGTCTTAAAGTAAACTTCCAGGTTACTTCCCCACCGTGTTTTTGGTAGACCATTTCAGGCATAAAGAGTGGTACAATATGACTGAAATTTCTGAGAGAAGCTTGGAGAAACCAGGTTTCTTAGAAAACACCAGGAAAATGACAGTATGGCAAGATTTCAGATGGTACAATGAACATTTCCTGTGTTATATGCATCTAAGGATATTACCTTAGTTTGACCTGTTCAGAGATTTCGAAAGAGAAGTTCACTTTTGTTTTCCCAGCTTTATCTTTGCTTCTTTTCAGGTTCTGCTTACAGAACCAATACATTAGTCACACTCCTTCTACACCATTCTAAACCTCTACACTCCTTCTAAACCTCAAACAAGTTTCCAGTGGGACCTGAGTCATCTGTGGGCCTTTTTCTAAATAGCTGGATTATTATTTTCCTGGTAAGATAATGACATTATAAAGGGGTGCGGTTGTGTCGTAGGTTTTGATGTAACTTAAAAATCACATTTAGTCTCTACACATTTAAGATTTCTGTAAGGAAATTTCTTGTATTTTGATGACAATAGTAAAGAATAATGTCAAGACCACTACATTAGGCATTTTTGTCTATGTTGTGCATAACAGAATGGCCATTTCAAGCACAGTTCCTTTTTGACACACACAAAAATACTGAAAACAATGCCCAGGAATGCCAACAAGCAATAAAGAGGAAGTTATATTCAAGTTACGTTGTGCCCTCCTCCCCTGTGATGTTACCACTAGCATCTTGACCATTTTGGTTGCTACTAGAGGGGAAAAACTTCAAATCCTTTCCTGGTCTTGGAAGGGCTCCAAACCAGAGCATATATTCCTCACTTAAAGTGACCTGTTTCAGTTTTTTTCTTAATCCCTGCTAGATTCTGGTTTGCCATTATTAAAACTCCACAGCAAAGCATTTACTAGCTTTGTTCCTGTATTTACAATACCTTTTGACTGAGATGTCTAAGAGCTTTAAACATATGCTTTACGCAGTGGACGGTTGGCGTTGACATTTGTTACAAATCTTTTCAGAGGGCCGTGTGGAATCGTTCTAATCCGGGAAGAGCCACTGACTCACTGTGTGATCTGACAGAGTGACATATCACTTGACCTCAGTCACAGCAGCTGTAGAACGAGGTGGAAATACGGGGCCTGACAGAAAAGCGGAGGGTGTCTTTTGGCAGAGCTTTACCCAGCGAATAAGTTTCAAATCCACGGCTTGGCTTCTTTCTTATTCTTCCAGAAGTCTACGATGAGTTTTAGATCAAAAATAGGTTTTGTGCCATTTCTTCTTGGCAGCAGGAGGGCGTGTGAAGCAGTCGTATTAGTTACTTGCGCCGGCACAAAACGCCAAGGCTGGGTTTTATAGGCGACCTCCGACTCAGTAATTTCGGAGGGCGGAAGCAGAAGTGTTTCATACAAAACCGTTCCTTCCTTCCTGCCCCTCTGCGAGCCACGGGGCAGCTGCAATAGGGTACGCGGTGACCCCCGCAGCTGCCTGCGGAGGGGCTCGGCCGCCTCTGCCGCTCCGGGAGCTGCAGGGGGCGCAGCGGTTCCGTGCCACCTGCACCGACCCGGCCCGGGCACCGGGGCTGAGCACCGGGGGAGCAGCGAGGGCTTCCTGCGGCCTGAAGGGATGCGGTGTGCGAGCAGAAGAGAACGTCCGCACTTTGCCCTCAGTGATTTGGGGTGGGACAATGGAGGGGTTGTTTGGGGGTGGTTTTGTTTTATTTTCTGTTTGGTTATAGGTGCTGTCAGATACAGTGCGTCACATTCTCCGTGAGGTGGCTATGGGTGCTTTGAAACAGCAGATGAAACACTATCCCATTCTGGCAGCTCCAAGTATGGGAGCTCCGGTAGAAGTCCTGCACTTGCGGCAGCAGTGCTTTCCCCTGCCAAATTTCCTGACATTGACATTACCAGCGTTCAGATCTCAACTAGCTCATGACCGAGGATAACCTTAAACAAGATGCCATTTCCCTGCCCATTCAGCACGTTTACATTTAACCTTAAGTTTCCTTCTATTTATTCCTGTGAAATTTCTTCCCCACCTTAGCTGTTCTGTCTTACAATTGGGTAGATCTCAAACATTACTTAAATATCCGGAAAGCTACTCTAGTTTGTATCTGGATAACCCCTCTCTGCAGAGAAATCTTTGATGGGCAAAGTACTTGTGCTGGTACATCTCTTTGCTGTACGCTGCAGAGCAGAGGGAGAAGGGAAGCAGCTGATGGTGGCCGGGGGGACCTGGACTCTAGTGAGCCACGGTCCAGAGTGACCTGCTGAGGCAGGGGACTGAAAATGTAGGAGGGAGAGCCCTTCTAGCTGATGAAACTTTAAGACAGATTTAAGGCTGCTTTAAGATGTTTTAAACCAAGCTGTCCAATCTTAACAGGAGTTTAAGGAGCAAACAGAAGGGTCTGTCCTCAGATACATGACATACCCAGGCAGCATGAGCTAAGCTGGAAATAAGTGCACAAAAGCAATCTCATTCCAGCCTGTAGCACAGCTTCTGCTAGAGCTGTCTGGCACAGCCTCTGGAGCTGACGTCCTGTTTGAACTGTCCTGTCCCACTTGCATTCCTGAGCCATCAGACAACAGCATGTGGATGTGCAGGCAGTGGTCAGCAGCACATGCCAAGCAAGTTTCTTACGAAAATAGAAGCACAACAGATCTTTCCATTTTCCAGTGCATTTTCCCCAGTCCTTACCCGTTTTACTTCTGGTGAAATGCACATGAGGTGCTGTGTCCTGGTTGCACTTGATCTGTGCACATCTCAGGGTGTTCTGATCTAGTTTTAATCCAGGCAAAAGCAAGTAGTTTTGATTTGAGTCTGACCAAAAGTTTGAAGCAGTCATATTGTAAATGCGGTGTTGATTTGTGCCTTTTTCATAATTCTGCTATTCAGATTTTGCTCTGTCTTATTCTCATATAAATCAAACTGAATAACCTTGGAGATCTGAAGCAATTACAGACCAATGAATCTTAAAAGTGCCAGTCCATGGGAAGATAAGCCTGTCACATCCCTTTCCTTGGTGTACCAGCCATCTTACTATTGCTCTCATTGCTGTTAGTGACCTTGTGCCTCAGGCACAGACAGTTGCACTTGGGTGCCTGACTCCTCTAATTTCAGCTGCCCCAGCAGCTGAAGCATGACAGCTCAAATCATTCTGGGCCAGGAGTACGTAATGTACATCCCATGCTACCTTCAGATGGCTTCACCTACTTACACAGTTTAGTTAGGTATTTAGGAACTGCTTCCATTGCTCTGTGACAATTAGGTTATTATAACTGCACAGCTCTTTACAAATAAAAATTAATTTCCACTACAACCTTTAATTTAAGGTGCCACGAACATAGAAATAAACAAGTTACATTCTGTTTCTGATTTTCGGACACTTTGTACACCAATTGTCAATAGACCAAGAGCAGTTAAGGCCTACAGAATATTTTTGTCACTTTTACTTCATAATTTCATGCTGGGTTTCTAACATGGCTTTGAATTGCCACTGTGACTTCCTGTATTTCTGTAAAGCCCAGGCATATGTGATGCCATACTTGCTATTATTTTTATTTCTTTTGTTCTGGATTTTCTAGGTGGGATGTTGCATGAAAAAAGGAGTCAAAGGTGATAACAGGTCAGGGCAAAACTCTTGTATCATTTAGTCCAGGTTTCTGAATTGAGTAATACAGCTTGATATGTATTTACACTTGACTTTCAATTAACTCTTGGATGTTTGCAACAACAGCATCTCAGCAGTCAGGGAGACTTTGTGAAGCTGTTTCCTTTATTTAGCAGACTACCATGAGATTTTAAATTTGATCTATAAGTTTTGCCTTTTTATTTTCCCCTGGCAGCTTCTAGTCAATACGAAATGTGAAAATGCCCTTTCTTTTAATTGGTAGCGTGTTTGATTGTATATAAATTGTATTTTCATATGCTAATCTCAAATAAAAGTGTAAGAAACAACATGTATGTTGTCTCTGGAAGGGGCAGAATCCTTACAGAATGATATTACTTCTGTAGATTTTTTAAGGGGCTCTGTTCTGGTGGTATTCAGCAATATAATTTCTACTTCCATTAGTTTTTTCCCCTCTATGTCTTCCCTTTAAAGTAAACCAAACCAAACTATGTAGGACCACTAGGAAATTCTTTGAGAGGAAGGCTGCAATGTGCACCTGTGCCAGTCAAATAACTTTCTAATTCCCACTTTATTTCCTGAAGACACCTAAACAGGACTGAGCTGCTGGCTGTCTGAACTTCTTCCTGCTCTCTGTGTTTTATCTGTTATCTCAAACACTGTTCAGAAGACCCTATACTGTATAAAAGAGCATACAGAAATTGTGACCAACCACACAGCGAGTATTTTAAAGGTTCATCCTTCCTCTTGCAAAACATATTTAAGGTTGGTTAATATTATAATATTTGGGGGGGAAAAAAAGTCCAGAAATGTTTTTTTTTTTTTTCCCCCTTTTTTCATAACTGAGCAGAGCATCCCCATTCAGGGAGTGGGTAGTTCAGAACACTCTAGTGTTTCAGACCCTCTGACTTTTGAAGCTGGGGTCTAACTCAGTAGAGTTCGCACATTTGGAGTGGTAGGGAAAACATCAAGTGTACTTGAAAACACTTATTTGCTAAAAACCACCATCATGGACCAGACCCCAAAGGGCAGATTTATACTGCACTTTCCACCTTTGTGTTTGTCTTGCTGAGTGTCTGATCAGCTAAGCCAAACTTCCTTTACTCTAAGGAGGGTTATTTGGGTCATTTAATGATGTATTTATTAGTGCAAACTATCTGTTCAGCTTCAACTGGATTTCTCTAATAACGTCTTTCTTAACATTGTTCTGCTTTTGCATGCCTTTTTATGATCTTCTGCATTTTTGTCCCCCTTTACCTTTAGCTTTTCTGCTGAAAACTTACAACAATGGTGATCAACTCTTTACATGGGCTTTGCTTTTTTTTAAGAATAGATCTTTGTGCTTCAGTGAGATCTGTGGATCTGTTTTGAAATATCTTTTGTGAAAAGACAACATTTTCATTTGAAAGGTAACATAATTTTCTGATTTTTCCCATCGCTTACTCTGCCTTTTAATTGCTGTAATTTTTTTCTCCCTGCAGGAGGTGTAAACATCCATGCACTGAATAGAGAAATAGGACATTAATTTCACAGTGACTTTACACAGTGAAGGCTGTTATTCGTAAAATGCAAACATCTCAGAAGTTTGTAACAACCAGTTATAGCTGCTGCACCTTGGTGACAGGACTTCCCTAGTGCCTACTTGGACTGCCTCCCTCTGGCTCAGAGAGAAGTTTGGTTCCTCATGTTACTTCATAGCTGCTGAAGTGCTAGCTCTCTTTTCTAACTTTCCTTTTTGACATATTTCTAACATCTACGGGTATTTACTTGCAAACAGGTATCTTCATGTATGACCTCCACTGCCTCTTTATTGAAGGCTGGCTGAGAAAATCTCTGGCTCATCCTTTGCCTTCTGCATTGTGAAAATGCAAGGGATTTCAACAGCTTGGCTGCCTGAACTGGGGGGTGCTGAGAAGTTCTACACAGAATGGCTCTGTGAAGACAAATCTTACACCACTGGCAGTATTAGAATTAAGAAAAGGAATAAGGCAAATTAATAATTATAAGATGTGATGCATCTTAAATACAGAAGTAGTAGATGCTCTGATTTCTGATTTACATCCATGAAAACAGGCAGAAACTGTGCCTGCATGCATTCTTAAGTGCCGTGGCAGAGACGGAACTAGGGTGCAGCCTTTCTTAGCATCCTACTTACCTGTCCACACAGTCTCTGTAGTGAAAGTCTTTTTAATACCAGGACACTGAAACAAACACAAAATGTTAGGGAAGTTGTATACTGATAAATATTTCTCTTGTGAGCTGGGCCTGTACCCATTTGAAATTATGAGCAAGAGGAGGTCTGGTCTGTGATGCTTGTTCCTGAGATGACTGAGCTCTTAGTGCTGTATAACTCTGCTTTTGGGTCCAACCTTTTTAAAATGCACCCTTACAGATCATGGAGTGAGACCATAGCTCTGCAGGCTCCCTGGTTACTGCGTGCCACAGACTGTGGAAGGTAACTCATAGCATTTTAGTGACATGCTGGCATTCACATTGGCCAATTTCATCCTCACACATCAGTGTTTAAGGGAAGAAAGGAGGTCTTTCTGGCCCCAGGGAGGAAGCAGACTTTCAACATGGCCTGTGTTTGGTTTTTTTTGCATGGCCTGGGAAACTCACTCACTGAACTTTCAATATGAGTTAATATTTTGAATTGAGTATTACTGAACTCATTTGTTCTTTAAAATGCCATCTATTTTTCACTTGAGTAGCTGTTACTCCAAAATAACAAGAAGAAGGCTGGTTTTGAGAAGAAGGCCTAGGACTGGCCAAGAGGCAGGAAATACCATGTTCGAAGAAGCCTGTGAGGTAGCATTCTGCATAAACTTGCCAGTCTGGTTTCAAGAGGCGTATTGTGGGACAGTTTTGCTATCCCCAGCAAAGCTACTGATGCTTATCCTGGAGAAATATAATCCATTATGATCTGTCCTGGCCAAATATCTCTAGTCCTTTTCTGGATTTGGTGAAAAATCCTCCTTACCAGCCAACCTTCCAGTGTATCTCTGCAAAAGGACATAAAACCCAGCAGGATTACCTTATCACATGGCATTAACTGACATGACGCTGACATTTTAGGTATGTGTGACTTCTTGCCTCCAACCCCCATGCTGAGATCTCATGTTCCTTTTTTCCACAGGGTCATGTTGTACACAGAGTCCCCACTGTGGCTTTGCTCTGCTGGGTCAAGGGAAACATGAGATAACAATTTTTACCCTTTCCTATTAATGGTTAAATTTGGAGAAGGAAAACAAAGAGATGTTTGTAGATATCATCTTTGAGATTGATTTTATAAATCAGTGCAAAATGGAAAGATGGACCCTTTCCAGGGCTTTTGACCTCCTGTACCTTTAAGAGAGAAGGGTAATGGGATGGCATCTAGCAGGCTCTGTAGCTGTCCCAGATTTTAACTGTTGTCTTCTGAATAGCAAGTGTGTGATTCAAAGAGGGCCTGGCAAAAGCTTGGTGAATTTTTGCAATAGCAGCAGTGGAAATAGTTAGTGGATATATGAGATCCAGCATCCATATAGACTGTTGTTGAATTCTGCAACTTTCTGTAAGTTTGGGGAAAACTTAATAAGTACTGTTTCTCTTTCTTTCTTTAAAAGAGACAGAGAGAGAAAGCCTGCATTTTCTGCCATTTCCCAAGAGGCTTTTTATCTGTTTAAACCAACTAGGGATTTTTCACATATTGACATAAGCATTCATTTGCTAATTTGCTGGACATTAAACTGCACAGCATTCTTGAATGAGACTGGAATACTTGGGTACTTAGTGCTGCGCAGAGCCGGCATCATTCCCAATCCACATATGGTTTTTCTCCTCTATCTCCTAGATAAAAGTCACCGTTTGATCGCCTTAAGGAAAAGAATGAGTTAAATGGACCAATATTCTAGCCTTGGCTCTAAAACTGGGCCTTTTCAGAAACTCCTCAGCACCTGCAGCAGCTAGGTCATTTGCACATACATAAATAAATAAATTAACAATGAATAAATAATTTAATCCCACCACACAATGCCACCTTGCAGATCTGATCCTTTGCTCCCAGTGAATTTGTCCATTCCTAATTCTTTTTGATAAAGTCCTCAGATACTTGCTGACTGTCAGTCTAATTTTCTTATTGTTTTCGCTTGATTAGTTCTGTATGACCTAAGGTCGCCCTTAAAATCCACATCTCTCGTGAAGACTCCGAAAGGCCTTCTTTTTTTCAAAGGGATGGAAAGTGCCTGCCATTTCTCCGGACAAAAGCCTGGAAGGTTTTCAGTTATTAGCCTCCCGAAGCAGCCCTTTCGCTCACCCAAGCGCAAAAAAAACTCATTAGGGGGCACCTTTCTTTCTGGCTTCTTTATCTGACGCATGTAGGGTTTACGTGTTTCAAGATTTGCAGGTCTTGGATGAATTTGGACAGCCTCCCTTTTAACCCTGCCAGCCCGTGGTTATGCTCACCGCAGACATTCACCGTAGCTCCATGCCCTTAACCACCTGGAGATGCTCTGTCTTTTTAAAAGCTGCTTTACACCCTGCTCTCTGGTGAACAGAAGACACTTCAATGTGCTTCTGCACTTTAACATCATGCTCCCGTGGGGTGCAGTGGAAAAGCAGGCAAGGCTGCCAGCTGCCAACAAGCTCCACATTTTGATCTCTGCGATTAAAATATGAAATCAAAGTTAGTGTCTCGCTCATGCAACCCTTATTATCATCAGAGGGATTTACAAGACTAAGGCGGTACAGCCCTGAGAACCTGCTGTGGCTGGGCTGCATTATGCCCAGGCCTGCTTATTCTTTTTCAAGCAGCAAGGTAAATACTGTCATACTGGCTGAGTTGCCTTCTTGAGGCATGCCAGATGGAGTAGAAAGAGTCCCTAAAGATATGTCCTCATGCGCATTATATCTGGGCATCTCGCCCTTCAGAGGGAATGTGCAAAGTCGCTGGCTCCTGCACTCATTTGGACTGGCAGAGGTTGTAAATCAAGACAGCATTTGATCTGCCATACTTAAACAGTGCTGCTCAGCAATGGTTACCTTTTAAAAAGAAAAACAGCCTGAAATTGTACCAGCAGCTATTACAGTAAGGGATGTTTCTCATTTACCTGGGCTCTGATGTATTCGTTAAGGAGAGACATTGTGTGATTGAAAAGAGAGGTAGGAGCAAACTGATTCTGTTTCTTTTTCAGAAAAGGGCTGCCTAGTCTCTTTGATGAGAGACCTCAGTTCAGGCTCGGCTCTGAGCCTAAAGAGGAGAAAGAAGCAGAGAAAGAGAAGGAAAATAGGCAGATCCAAAAAGCATAGGTGGAAGATATCCTGGGCAGGTATAGAAAACAGGTGCCTCAATGCTACTTCTTTTTATCCTGAAGAGCACCTTGTCTTCCACTAGAGTAGAACTGTGATCCCTCTGGTTAACATTTGGTAGGAAAGCTTGGGGCTGCAGCTGAGGTCCTGCTTCCAAGCAAGCAGGTGACAGTTTTGTGGCCACTTGTCTTGGTCTTGGCCATTTTCAGGGCTATTTTCCTTGTTAGGTTGGAAGAATGCACCATTATGACCACTGTTTTTTTTTCCTAACTTGCCAGTTCCTCTGAAATCCCCCTGATGCCACAACTTTACCTCAATCTGGTTTTCCTCTGAAGTCTGCTTCCTCTGGAATCTGTGTGAATCCTTATTCAGAGGATTTTCTATCTGAGCAAGCATCATTTTAGCAATCTGATGTCTGTTCACATAAAGCTATGATCCTTAGAAAGGTTTCTAAAGAAAGACATCAGTTTGCTGGTTGAGTCCGCAGTTATTTGGCTAATAATTAGAATAAATTTCTATTTTTCTTCAGAAGAGTCATTATCTATTAGTGTTGCTCGTTTTAGTACCATTACATTTTGCCTTTTGGAGTACTGAGGGAAAGTTTGACATCCAGTTGGAAATAGCACGTGAAGTATGCAAGCTTGAGAAACTTATTCTATGATTCTATGGCACAAGGTGTTTTCAGAGGTGTGAGACACTTGGCTGCTCCTTGAGCTCTGCATGTTTTCCAATTGCCAAGCATTTTCCACCCTGAAAAGGAGCTGATAACTTCAGGTTATGAAAAACCTCAGCTGTGATTCTGACATCCTTCCTGATGGTCAGGGGGTGGGCAAATCTAATTTATTTCAGTAGGAAAAAATGGTGTTTGTGAAACTGTTTATAGCATGATGCACTGTTCCAAAAATGTAACAAAACTGGATGAGTGGGGTTTCCGCGCACGTAAGCATAAGCTTTCTGTTATGCACAAAGCAGATCCTTCAGCGGCAAAAAATGTATTATTTTTCTGAATAAGAGGTTAAATATTGTCTGTCCTATAATGTATCTATGTGTGATGAAATGCCAGTTCTTAAGTACATTGCTATTATGTAGGCATCTCGGAGCTAAGCCAGTCCCATGGAGGGGCTCAAGCTTCTGAGCTTGGTATTTTGACAACCGGAGAAAGAAGGCTGGCTTTTTGTGGATGGCTAACGGTTTTGTCTGAAACAGTACTTGCTGGAGGGGAATAGTAAGCACATCTTTTTCCCACTCGAAATTCTTTCCACCTCTTCTAGCAGTACATGCAACTAATACTTTAGAAATATCTGTCATCTGGGATAGCCAGCTACTGGGACCCTTAAACACTCACTGCTGTTTCAGTTCAGTGGCTGGACTTCCTACACCTGCACTCTGCATAACAGGCACACAAAAAGTTGGACCTTCTTTTAAAATGAGCAACAGGTCTTGCAGATGAGATGGAAGAAGTTTCTATTTGGCTGAGTCACTGGAGGCTGAACTTCTTCTAATTAGATGTGATATTCAGGCATGGAGATCTAGAGCCTCTCTGAAGTATCTGAGCAGATAAATTAAGCTACTTACCAGGCAGTAATGAGGGTGGGATTTTAGCTGCCCTGATTTTTCCTTTGCATGTGTATCTGAATCTGACCTCTTGATCCTTGATCCCCTTTTGATTCAAAAGGGGAAAGATATATTCCAAGGAAAATCAATTCATTTTAAAGGGAGAAACTAAATCAGACTGATAAACTATCCTCTAAGGGATGCCTATTTGTCGCTTTCAACAAGAAATATTGCTTAGAATGGTTAATTCAGTCTTAGACCTCTACCTTTGAGACATCTAATAGTTTTGAAAGTCAGATGCTCATAAATTTCAGTTTGTCCTTATATTGACACCACTGAAAAATCTTTTACCTTTATGGCATGATGTTCCTTTAGAATGAAATAATTTTTCTAAATAAATGAGTGAAAAGATCTCACTGGTCTCATCCCATCCTTGCATTTTTGTCTGGTAAGGAGCAGAACTTGCCAGGAGCCTGCCTGTGTGTTTGTGTACCTACAGGCTCTAAAAGCACACTATGTCCTCACCTTATGACGTGGCCAGCTGCGATGAGATTTTCATGGGGGTTTTGTGCGCTACTAAATCGTTATCATTTTCCTGAAATAACTTATCAGCTTGATTTTTTCAGTCAAAAAAATCACAGTGCCTGAAAAGACTCAGTCACAGTGCCTGAAAGACTCTTAGAAAGGCCTTTACGAAGCTGGATGCTGGCAGCAGGTGTTACCTCTCTATTCCAGAACTCTAGTCCCAAAGTCCCCTGCTGGAAGAGAGTGAAGTTTATCATTCTCTCTCTAAATTGGATCCTACTCTGAAAAGGCAAATTGATTACAAATCTTTTTTGGAAGAAGCTCATTAAGAAAAGCTAGCCAAATACAGCTAAAAAAAATCCCCTTGGCAAACTTGCTATAAATTAATATACAGTTTTCTCATGACTAGAACAGCATTTCACTTCTCTCAGTTATCTGTGCTTCTAGCTCCGTCATATACCTCTTGTAGGGATGCTTGTCTTACCTACCTGTTGCTTGCCATATTCAGTACTGAAAGTTGCTTTGTGAAGTGGTGGTAGAAGCTCCTTCTGAAAGCATAAAGCAAGCTGAATGTTGACGCAGTTTCTACCTGCAAGTAACATACAAAAGACCAAGAAAATTAATGCTACTAAAAAGATTAATTTTCAGAAAAGGAGAGGCAAATTTGCAGCACAGAGAATTGCAAATGGCTTTGGAGAAGATGAAATACTAAGTGAAAGACAGCATGCTATTTTGCTGCTTGGAAGCTCCTCACCATGGAAAGGAGATCCTTTGACCTCATGGAGTTGGATTAGCTCCTATATGTGCACAGAGATGGAGGTTGGTCTTTCATTGAAGCACAGATTGTTCTGCCTAGTTGTGGTTTTGTTGTTTGTGGGGTTTTGCCTTGGGGGAATATTTTATGCACTGAGTACCAGAGGCAGTAGGACCTACTTTGTAGCTGTTCTGCCACTTTCATTATCAGACTAATTGTGTGTTTAGGACCAGGTTAGGTTGTTTACTTTCCATATATCTTTATAAACATGTGGCTGCATAGCTGAGTTAATAAAATGAATGTGAGGAGCCGCTGAAATATGTACCTGTTTGGTAAGCTCTCTGCTGACGCAACACCATCATGTTTCCATGTGGAAGCAACTGTAACCAGGCATCTCCAGGAAGCTTTGCCCATCTCCATATGTATATGCATATAGTTAACAAGCATGTAGGAATCTCTTGTTTGCTTTAACATACTGCCTTTTGTGCAGTTGGTGATTTATAACGTGCTG
Source organism: Forpus xanthops (assembly GCA_032466535.1). NCBI lineage: Eukaryota > Metazoa > Chordata > Aves > Psittaciformes > Psittacidae > Forpus > Forpus xanthops. Next base: position 6,970 of record JASSUY010013117.1, on the reverse strand, counting down.
TAAACAGGGGTACTTTTGATCATCATTTTTTTTGTTTTCATAGGTCTTTGCTATCTAACAGGTTTGGCATTATGCAGCAAAGGATAGATATACTTCTGCTCTTGCTCTTTTTCCAATTGCTTTCTCTCCTTCTCCAGACATCAGTGATAATTTACTGTACTTTCAGTAGTAAAACTCCCAAACCACATTTTTTTCCTCATTAAGAGTGAAGAAGGTACTGTATGAAAAAAAGGCTGTTGCATTGAAAAAATATTATTACATCCTGTGATAAAAAGGGGGTTTATAGTGGAATATGCAGGAGTCAGGTTATATTGATTCCCTTATAACACTCCAATATATAGTTGTGCTGTATGTAATCTATGTTGTCTCTGAGTTTTCTGAGGTTCTGGAAATCTTGTAGTCTGTGTTTAGTGAATATCATTGATCCCTGTTAACTTGTGAAACTGAAGATATGTGGTGTTTGTTCTATAGGTGGTGGTGTTACTGTTCCTTCTACAGATCCCAATCCTAAAAACCCAGCAGTCAGTTTGATAGTAAGGGGAAATTGCTTCCATCCTAGCACCTCTGGTAGAAAAACTCTGCACTCTAACTCACAGCTATAGTGGTATCTCATGGTGTAGCGACTAAGATTGTACAGCTGTATCAAATCCCTGTATCAAACCATGATGCACAAAGCATATGGTATACAGGCCACGTATACCTCCAGAAGAAGAGAACTGGAGGTGTGAAAGCTATAGTTCTCACTCCTCCCTGACATGGAGAAAGCACTGAAATGCTGTCACAGCTTCATGCCTGCAATCTAAATTGGTTGTCTCCTTCAGCGTGATATCCTGAGATCAAACCCTGTTGGGGCAAACTGCCGTCTAATCTCTCCTTTCACAGGACTAACCATGGGTACAGTGTTTCCTTCAAAGACAACGCAAGTTGTTTTGTAGGGGCAGAGTGGTTATAAGTAGGCGCTCCCAAAGAGGGACACACAGTTTTCAGCCTCAAAGACTTCAACCTTGAGACTCCAACTTCCCTAGAAGAATATCTAAGTCTCAGGCTAGGAGCAGAAGGCTGAGAGATGGAGGCAGGTAAAACTACCTTCATAAATGCTCATCAAAAGCATAACAACTGAGTCATGAGTTCCATGTTGTCTTGCAAGACTCAGTTGTTCAGAGGGCCTAATTATTTAACTACCCAGGCTTTACATAGACTAGGACTGCACTTAAATGTGTTCTTCCAGTAACTAAAAATTGCATTGCCTTTAAGCTTTTCAGAGCACATGTGCAACAGTTTAGATTTCTTGATAGCAAAAACATTTTTGCAGCTTAACTCTATTACTGCTGATGAAACATGATGCTCATTTCTGTTGCTGTAGCTTGAAGATGAATGCTAAACAATTTGTTTCTTAAGTTGATCTGGATTTAATATTCTGAGTTTGAATCTTCCCAACTACTCCTCTTTCCTCATATCTCATGTTCCATCCATTTATTCTTATTATTGCTCCCTTTTGTAAATTGTTTGGTTTAATATGTCACTCTACCAATAGTATGGTATGTGGGTAGGTATCAGAGCTTTAACCTCATATACATACTAAGATTCCTTTCTTACACATCATAATTGCATGTTCTCTTAAAGAGAATCCACCATTCTTTTCTTAAAACAGCCTTTACACAATCTGCAGGCAAGTCTTCTAGAAGTAAACGTGATGATGTGAGAGGGGATGGGCTCACCCAAGGCAGGAAGCAAACTGTGGGATCAGATGCTACATTTCAGCAAATATGAAGCTGTCAGATGGAGGGCTTCTTTCTGAAGGACAACCTTTGCAAAAGGATTGCTGGACGAGTACACAACTGTCCTAGAAGCCACAGGCAAGCAGGTCTCCTCCTTATGCCTGGGTTACTTTATGAAGAGAAAACACCCATCTGGGCTTCTAGGCACTATTTATCTTTCTCTGAGAACATGGTAGCAGAGCAAGAAGCTGATTTGAGATAGGGTGTGCTTTGTACCCTGGTACCTGAGACCATCTGCTCTCCTAAGCATTGCTGGCATAACCCTGGTTAAGTTGTGCAGGCTGCCCTGGGGTACCTCTGAGCCTGAGAAACAGCAGCAGCATCCGACAGAGCAGTGGCACATAGCAAGACTTACAGACTGGCAGGACGTTTGGTACTGTGGGAAAGAGATCCATACCACTAGGAAGCCAGCTATCATGTGCATCACAACCAGAATAGATCTGTGATTAAGAGCCTTCAGCAGTGCTGTTCCTCCTTCCCTCACCTGCCTCTTCCCAACCCATGTTTCAGCCCTACAGATGTACTGATGCAAGTATTTGTGACACAATGCCACAGCAGAGTCACTGACCCAAAGTTGCATAAAACGCTCTTTTTTCATTAGCTAGTGACCTGATTGGTAAGTTGTCCCCAGAATGACTGTGTTGGCATAGGTTTGGGGACTGTGCTTTGTGCCATGGGCTCTGTTTCCAAGGCTGGAAACTCTGCAGGGTGTCACTGCTGCCAAATCCCCCAGATCTTTGAATGATGCCCTCTTTGAACCATGGGAAGAAAGAAGAGTTCTGATCTGTTGTATATACTCAAAATTCATAAGCTTTATTGCTTATTTAAATAGCAACAGTGGCACAGTAACACCTCTCTCCAGGCTTCACCTGTTTGCCTGTTTGAAATGTGAATGTTAATATGGAGAGTTTGTGCACAGGCTACTTCTGCCTCGTTGATCTAATCAATGATGTTGTACTTCCATGAGAGTGCAGATAAATCCATATGATAAATTAGGGAGTTGGAGGTGTTTTTAGTAAGGGAATATTGAAAAGATCAACATAAACTTACTTCCTGAGTAAATGACAAGGGAGACACCATATCAGATTCAGAACTGAAACTCTCATTTTGCTGTCCTCTGATCCCAAAATGATTCTTTGCCTTCAGCATAAATTACTAAGATGTGACTATGCTGTACAACAACTTTCTGGGGTGAGAAGAATTGCAGTATATATAGGGCTTGGAAAGTGTGAGGAAAAGAGAGGAGTTCAAATAACAGGGAGAAGAACAGGTGGAAAAGAGGACTTGAAAAGCACAGGAAAGGAAGGCAAGGCAAAATGAGGCAGATCTGAAGGCTAAGAAGAAGAAAGCTGCTAGCTGAAGGAAAGGAATAAGAAAGGATACAGCAAGTCATTCATCATCAGGATTTTTAGCTGAGCAGGTGCATAACAGAGAAGCTACTATTTTGGGTGCTTTAGGAGTTAAAGTAGTTTATTTTAAGGAACAAAACCCCTCTGTTTGTTCCCATGCTAGCTGCTGCCAGGCACAAGTACATGGCATTGCCGTGTTGGAAGATGAGCATCGCCAGTGCAGACAGGCATCCCACCTGGGATCAGCTATGGTTTTTAACTGGCCTAGCATAGGTGATGTCCAGCTCCTGCCTGCTCCTACCAGGCATGGTATCAGCTCATGGCAGAGCTAAAATAAGCCCGTAGGGGGGAAGCTAAAAACCTCTGCCCTGCAGGCGCAGAAATGTAAAATTAAATGAAGCCAAGTGAGCTGGACCTCTGTCAAAACACAGAGTATGCTGTCCTGGATAAACTCCACTGCCCCCAAGGATCTATCCCGTGCAGCTCAGCTCCCATCCCTCGGCACCACTGGCTTTACTGAGTGCCAAAATAATTTGAGGGCAAAAGCCAGGGTCTCGGGAGCCTGGCGGATGAGCTCAGAGCCCTTCATGGGCAGAGGGGGAAGACTTTTATCCTAAAGTCATTGTAAAGCCAAAGAGGGGTTTATCCTCCACAGCTAAATGAGAAAGAAAAGGAAAAAGAAAAACAATCCAGAATAGCAACATTGGGGATACAAAGACTGTCATGGACCAGTGCGAGTTTGCAAAATTATATGTAAATGACCCCAGTTTTGACCGTGGTGGCCCTCTGCTAATCCCAGAGAGAAAATCTACTTAGCAAAGGAAAGTTTTGTTTAATTTGGTTAACAGGGACCAAAATGCTGAATACATTAATAACTTTTATTTCCAGGAAAAAAGCTGTACCTTTAATGCCTCGCTGCCAAAGGGGGTTCACAAGAGCTTAGTGCTTACAGAATAAAAATCGTGTAGCAGTTTCTCCACATCCTGCTCCCAGCGCTGGTGAGTGCAGGATGTGTGTGCCATTCTGCTGCTGCTGCATGCTTTTGGCTGGTCCCATCTTGCCCTGTGTACAGGGAGCAGGGAAGGATTCACCATCCTAAAGGCGACCTGAGGAAATGAGGGGGATTTCTCCCCTCTGGCTGACCCATTTCGTTACCCCGCCGTGTGACCTCTTCCCCACTAATCTGAAATAGCAGCTTTTCCTGTATTTACAGGTTAAATGGAAGACACACATTCAACTTTCTACTCATTGTAATGAAGATCTTTTTGTCTGTCTCGGAAGAAAGGGTCTGGTTGGTTTACAAATTGCGGGTCAGCCCATTCCGTGGCTGGGCAAACAACCCGGGTCAAACCTCCTCAAAGTCTCTCCACCCAACTGGAATAAGTTAATTTACCCCTCGGCGGCTCCGGCCCCGCCGGGCTCTCCCGAGGGCGGCTGGGATGCCCCTGCCCTCCTGCCAGGGCTGCGGGGACACCCGGTGCGGGTGGCACCGAAACGGCCTCGGTAGGCACGGCAGGCGAGCCTCGAAGGACTCGCTCTCAAGAGCTTTTATTTGCTTTACTCTCTGTGCTCTGCGCCTCCGTCCCCGCCGCCCGCCCTCCTCTCCCCGTCCTGCACCTTCCCCGTTATTCCTCCTCCCCTGAACGACCTGCGCCGACGAGAAATCCGCTGGCAAAACCCAAGAGAGATGCCGGGGCCTCTCCAACGCGTGTCCCTGGAAGCATCCCCCCACCGGAAGACAGCACCAAAGGGGATTCTGGGGGTGTCCCCACGCCGCGGGCATCCCCTGCACCACATCCCTCTGGAAGCTCTCCCAGCCCCGCAAGTTTCGCTTGTGGGTTTTTACTCCTGGGGGTGCGCTTAGGGGAGACTCCCTCGCCCCACGAGTGGGCTCCCTCGCGGAAACAAGAAGGGGCGACGGGTATAAGCATTTATTCCAAGGCATCCCTTGTACAGGCACCGCACCCGAAGGTGAGAAGGAAAGCGGAAAAGGCCGGTCCAGACCCCCTGGAGGGAGGGAGGCAGGCAGGGACCTCCCAGCCCTCCACGACCCCCGCTCATCTCCGTGGCCCCCGCAGCCTCCCTGTGCGCCCGGGCGTAACTCGCAGTGTCCGCGGTCATAAATAGGGTTTTCGGGCGGGGTGGAGTCTCTATAGCACGGAGGGGTGCTGGCCAGGGGGCAGCCCGAAGGCGTTGGGGTGGGAATGGCCGAGGAGGTTGAGGTAGTGGCGGTCCAGCCCTTGCACGGAGGAGAGGAAGGTGCTGCGCTGCTGGCCGGGGCCGGCGAGGGGCACGGCGGCGCTGGGAAGGTGGTAGGGCAGGGGTGGGCTGCGGGCAGCGCTGTGCCACGGGAAGGGACCCCCCGAGGGCGGTTGAAGCCCGCTCTCGCTGGGGCTGTGGCCGTGCCCGGGGCACTCGGGCCCGGGATGCAGCGGGTAGGAAAAGTCCGGCTCTGGGATGGAACCCAGGGAGGCGAAGAGGGGCTCTGTGACGAAGCGCGCTTTGGACTGGAGGAAGGCCAGGATGCGGGCGTATTTGGTGTCTTTGGTCTCCATCCTCTCCACCGTCGTTAGGTAGTGGACTAGGTTCTTCATGCACTCGTGGTAGCCGTAGTGGAAATAGTTGGCGAACTCGGAGAGCAGCTCTGCTGGAAAAGAAAGGGCAGCGGAGCCGAGCTCCTCAGGGTCCGCCCGGGAGTGACGGGTTGGGGGTGTATGTCCCGGTATCCCCTGCCTACCTACCCTTCTCCCGACCGCGGGGGAAGTCCGCTGAGTGCAGAGCCCGCAGGTACTGCACCGTCATCTCCAGGATCTCCGCTTTCTCCAGCTTTCCCGAGCTCTGCAGCGGGCAGGGAGAGAGGGATCACATCTCCCCTGCGGCTGCGCTCCTCTGGGTCACGGCCCCAAACCTCCCGCATCGGGGTAAGGGGTGGTGGTGGTATCGCTCCGCACCGGAGAGAAGGGAGAAGGGCCTAGGTGCTGACACTCCTTCCCCCCCCCACTCCTACCTGCTTGGCCAGAGCCATGGGCACAGTCTTCCCCAGCTCGGTGAGGCAGCGGTTGATGCGGTCCCTCCTCCGCTTCTCTATCACTTTGTGGGAAACCGGCGTCCTCTGCAAAACAGACGGGGCGAGTTAGCGAGGGGAGAAAGCGGCCGGATCCGGCCTCGTCGGGGCAGCCGGCCCCGGTCCCAACCCCTTCAGGGCAGCCGGCCTCGATCCCACTCCGAGCAGAGGCATCGGGCGCGACGCGGCCCCCGGAAGGATGCTCCGGCTGCCGGTCCTCCCCGCGCCGTCCGGAAACGTCCCGTCTGCACCGGCGGCCCTGGCAGAGCAGCCTTATTTTGGGGACGGGTGGTTTGGTTTTTTTTGGGGGGGCGTGCTTTATGAAGGGAAAGGAGGTGAAGAGGCAATAATGGATTCTCCCGGCTGCCCCGCAGGGCCGTGCGCGCAAGGCGGGCTGCGACTCACCCTCCGCTCCTTGAGCTTGGAGGCCATGGTTGGGCACTGCATCCCCGCTCTCTCCGAGCCCCTTTATAAAGCCATAACTTCTTGGGGGGGACCCCGGGGGGCCTCCACGGGCCCGCTGATCCCATAGGATTAAGGGCGAGCGGCGACAGGGGAATGTATGCATTAAAGATCAGGGTGGAAGGCGGCGAGAGAGGGATGAGGGGTGGGTTGGTTTTCTTCTCTCTTCTTCTTCCTTCCCCCCCCTCTCCCCCCTTCCATGCAGCCGGGGGCAGCCCAGCTGTGTCACCCCACGTGGACCCCGCGGACACACGTGATGGTCCCATAATAGCGACGGGGAAGGGGATGCGGCGAGCGGGGCGCAGGGCGCGATCGCG
>JASSUY010013116.1:8715-27988 GCA_032466535.1 Forpus xanthops | reverse complement strand
TGAGGCACTGGAATGGGTTGCCCAGGGAAGTTGTGAATGCTCCATCTCTGGTGGTGTTCAAGGCCAGGCTGGACAGACCCTTGGGTGCCATGGTTTAGTGGGAGGTGGTAGGACCTTAAGGTCCTTTCTGACTCTAACTATTCTATGATTCTATGACTGTCAGATGTAGCTAATGAGAAGCAATGTGGCTGGGCAACTGAGCGGACAGACTGAGTAAGCAGTCTAGCTTTCACATGCTTATCTGAAACAAATCTGGTTCTGTACCATTAAGTCACCTTACCTCTTCATTTTATGTCCTCAGGTAGGTGAGTGACCATGAACAAGGTTGTATTTCCAAGTTCAATAATGACTTACATTCTACTCAGCCTGATTCTGGTCACTGTTTTCACTAGCTTGCTTTTATTTTAAACCTTTAAAGCAAGATACCTGCTCATTCTGCTTCTCCAAGACTTCTAAATGCTCAAGTTGAACTTTTTTCAACTGATCCATTTCCTTTGACTGCTTCATTGCCAGCTGTAAGACAAAATAATGGGGGGAAAGGTAACATGTTATTAACAAGCAAAATAAAAACTTACTTGACACATACACTGTCTTGCCCCATTTGGATGGCACAAAACATCACGAGTGGCCTATTAGTATCACCCAATCTTAAGAGGAGCTATTAATATATGTATTTATGCATATTAAATATATTACACACAAGCAAATACACAACAAACATTAACTCTGTTAATTTAAAGTAGCTTCATCTTCCAGAGAGGTTAAATCTTTTAAACTGTACGTATGTGGAACAAAGCAAAGACAAATATCTGTTTGTTTACTATAGCTGGATTCTCAACACAGAGTAATGAAAACGAATATCCAGAAACAGTGCGCAGTGATTTTGCCAAGGTCATAGTTACCCTTTTTCTCTCTTCGAGGAACTTTTTTGTGTTGCTGCTGTTCAGTTCTCTGACTCGCCTAAAACAAATACAAACATTGTCCATGAAGACTCATTGCAAAAAAAAGAAACCCAAAAGCTACAATAGAGAGAATTACAAACTCTAAAGGTATACTGTGGTGTCCGATTATTTTTACCTTGTGGGATTAATAGCAAATTGTACACTCCTCTGGGTATACACCTTTACACTTAAAGGTTTCCAAGTACACTGACAGTTTCATTGAAGACTTGGGGCACATATAATCCCCATACTGACCAAGACTGATGTGGATAGTTTGCTTTCTCCCTTACTCAGGAGTGGTGGACAGAGCTTAAGAATGTTTAAGCCATTGGTGTATCCCTTGCTGCACTCTGATCTCAATTCATTTTGGTATATAAAAACTGCTACATCTCTTAACGGTGGTAATGGAAGAATCATCTTATGATCATAACTGAAGTTACAGCTTACCAATGTTGTAAGGTTCTTAAAGCTGTTACTTTAGCAAAAAGATAAGTATACAATTACTATTTACATAAAATACCTCACTGCAAAGTGTCTCTTCCTAAGATTGCTGTCATGAAATATACCAAAAATAGTTCAAAGAGCTGAATCAGACTAATCGCAAAGCCTGAAAACCAGAACTGCATTCAGCCTGCTTTCAAATCTGGGAACGGATTTATCCCAGAGTCATTAGTGGAGGTCTCACATTAACTAAGCATGCAGTTAGCAAGGGCTCCTACAATTTGTCTTCCTGATGAGCTAGGAGAGTGTTACTCTCAAGGGACTTAGTTCAGTGGAAACAAGTTCAAGCCTTTTGACCAAAATAGCCCAGTGCCAAGGAAGGAATGTACAAGAGGAAAGGAGCCAGACAGCAATTCCCAAATGAAGGTGAAACCCTGCAGGCTTAAGAGACATCATGTAGACTCTGCTTTTAGCTATTTATTTGGAAACTTTAAGGATAAACAGAAGAAACATACAATAGCTATAAAGCAGGTCAATCCTCCAAAGTCTCAGTAGCACTGGAAGCGTCTCTAGTCAGTTAAGGCTGCCATCCCAAAATGTGCTGGGAACAGCCCACTTCTGCAAGTGTAGCAGTGCCCTTGGATGCTGACCAGGTCTCTAGTGCCAGAACACAGCAAGGGGAAGAGCTGCAGTTCAGTTCAGGAGTAGAAAACAAGCAACAATGCGGGTATTTCTGGAGAACATCTTTGGGTTTTTAACTCCTATCTTGCTTCATCCTCTCCACTGATTATCATCACTTCTAGAGCACTTCTTCCTTCTGTTCCACCTCTCCTCTGTGTTATCAACAGATGGGTATAAAAACTATCACTGGCACCACTTCCTGTATTTTCAGAGATGCTGTCTCCAGTTAAATTAATTCCAATTAGAAGCAAAGCTCAGACCCAGTAGAGCCCTCATTTCATTTAATAAGCAACCGTAAGTATAATGCTGTTTAAGTTCAATCACTAAAACTCTTACAAATGTGTTTCAATTTAATAGTGCCATTAGACCTACACCAGTCAGTCCCAGCTCATGAGTATAAAGAGTATTTCATTTCCCTGCTCAGGACATTACATTTATTAAAAGTGTAAATATAGAAAAGTAACCTTTTTCTTAAAAAGGTAATCTAAAATATACATTCAGCACAACCACCGACACTGTTTCCATACATAAAAGCATCTTTTTCATAGAATTAATCCATGAGTTCACCTGACAGTCTTTGACAGCATTCTTCCCTTCTCAGCAGAGGTGATCTGATACTTACCTCTCTCTTTCAGCTTTATTTTTGATAGATTTGTCTTGGCTTATGGCTTTGCTGTTCTCCATAGAGATTTTAGCCTGGTTGGCCCGCATTTCCTTGCTTTCCCTAGGCAATACCAAACAAAAATCATTAATGCCTAAGGTGCAACTGTTGTTGAGGTTGATTTCCTGATATTTTCACTGTGGTTAATTTGGCTCTTGAAGCATTAAGGAAGAAGGAAGAACAAACCATAAGAAAACTGCCTTCCTTTGGTAGACTTTACACAGTTTGAGCAAGCATTCAGAAATCTCAATTAGTTCCAGGGAATATAATCTAAAAAGTCTGTTTAAAGCATTTTTACACTTTGAGTGTTACAAAAGGGTATAAAAGTCTCTTTTCTCCCTAGTGAGAGTTATTTGAGCATGAGCTACTGTCAGACATTACTGCCAGCCATTTAGGAAATGCAATTTGTCTTTTAAAACTGCCTAAATATTTACAAATCCTGCACTCAGAACATGACTGCAATATGAACAGCAGTAATACTTGCTACTTGTGGTATGAACTGACAGACCTCCTTTTAAGACTTCTACTTCAGGCCTGAAAAGAACCTTGTGGTTCAGTCTGTGGTCAGACTTGTGTTTGGTTTCTCCTTCTGGCTCAGTGAACCTTGTAGTCTTTCCTTTGGAATGAGATAGCTTTAACAGGAGGGTGGCAATCAGCTTTCAGGGGAAATGTCCCAAGTGGTGTGGTCTGATCTGAGAGGTGGAAAACCTCTTCAGTGTTTCAGCCAGTGTGGTAGAAAATGAGAAAAGAAGCAAGTAAGTATCTCATTGCTTTAAAAAGAAGTGATCATGAATTTTTTTTTGCTGGGAATAGCAGCACAGATGCTGACTTTCAGGAATAGCTTATGACTTGCGAGTAGAAGGCTTTTCATCACTCTGGGTTAAGCCAGCCAAGCTCCAAAGGGACAGTCCCTGAAGGCCAGCTCTTGCTTTGTGCCTGCTTAGCATTCTAGCACTGCAGCTCTTGATCTTACATGCTTATTTAAACAGGAATTATACACATAAATTAGACAGCAAATAACGGATTGTGAAGTTCCCAGTAGTGCATCAGCATCTAAAGTCACCTGTTTAGCAAGCCAAGGCAGTGCCTTAGTCTCTTCTTTTGCATATGATCTCGAGTGCTAAACATTTATTGTACTAATCATCCCCAAATTCGAAGCATTCTGTATGCACAGGAGCATTGCGGCACAGAGCAGTGTGCTTAATTTAATGAAATGTCACTGAACCTTTTTCAGCTTTCCTTCATCTCTCAAAGACATTAAGTAGCATGAGGAAACTTTGAGTTACAGTTCTCTCAGTTTAAATTTTTCATTCCAGAGATGCAGTGCTGCTTTTTTCCTCCAAGAGTTCAGAAAGTGAAACGTTCCCTGAATACAGATTTAAACCACAACAGTATCACAGCAAGAAATTAGACTGGGTTCTAAAAAATGTTGTGTCTAGAGCACATTTCATTCCAACAGTCCTTTCTCCAAACAAAAGCATTTATATTCCATACTGAATTTGAACTAATTTTCAAGCCCACTATCTTAACAGTAGCACTGGAATCACTTAGTTTTATTACTGTGCTCAGGGATATGAATAAAGTTAAGTGTAGGTGTTCAAATTGATTTAGCCTATTTGCATCAGATATAATTTTTGAGTGAAAGAAGTTAAGAGGATTAGAGGACTACTGTGCATCACTGTTGATTTCCAAATGAGACTTTGGCCATGGATATGCCTGAAAGAGCCAACACATCTGTATGCAACTGTTGGTCTATTCTATCTGCTACAATCTAGTTGCACTGCTGATGGGTCTTTCTGGGTGTGTTGGGTTTTCACTACTTGCAAGAAATAAAAGGTATTCTCAACAGAAGAAATGAAAAACCTTATCTTCATTCTAAAATCATCAAGAAGCACCTGTAGGGACCACTCCTTGTTTTGGGAATGGTGCTTCTCAAGGACAGGGCCAATGTTCTAGTGTTAGCCAGTGTCTGCTCAACTGCCTAGCACAGGGTTTCATGTGGAGGCTGAAGTTCAGCCCATGCTGCACTGGCTGGCAGTGCTGCACTGCCATTAAAGAACATGCTCATCACAAGTGGTGGTGATGCCTGTAGCCAGAGTTAACTGGAAGAAACAGGTAAGGCAGGATGGTAAAGAAAAAAAGGATTCCAGAAACATGGTACATAAACTTCAAGATTTAACTGCTGGTTTCCTAGTGTGTTCAACTGACTGCAACTCTGAATTCATATATAACCTTAAGCGTGCAAGTCCACCCTTGGAATTTATACATATATTTAGATGACATTGAAGCGCATTAATGTTATTTTATGTCACCAGTATTGTTTGAATGACTAGAAATCTCTTCTATTAAAAAAACCCACCACACATAATTTTTCTTTCCCTCATGTTGTTTATCTGGAGTACATAAGGCCTGTGGATAACAGCTTCATATCCCCAGTTTCTGAAATGCTGCAAGCTCACTACATCCAAGTCAGGAAAGCTAACCCAGTCTTGAGAAGCAGGGGGCACAGCACCCCTGGAGTTCAATAAGCTTCAGATTTTTAGTAGTATCTGCTCTCTTCTGCTTTGTTTCTAAATGAGCTCAAAGCACAAACTGTAATTGCTTTTTGTACTGCACATGGAGGGAAAGTATCTACCCTACAGCAGATAACCACATCATTTTAGATTACTGATCTTTCCTGCTAGCCCTGTGTCCTCTGCTGTGATAGCTAACTCATTACCTCAGCTCACAGAGAGGGAAGTGGTGAGAACAGCATGCTGAGAGCATGGCCCTCCTCCCATGCTGCTCTCAGACAGAGCCCTTTTATCCTGTGGCTACCCAAGCTGTCTCTTGGCTATTACATACACCTATACAAATAAATGTTTACATACAATACATTCTATAAAAGATGTTTACAAATCATTAAGTATAAAGTCTAAAGTCTCTTAAAGGCATTATTATTCACATTTCAGCATTTCACAGTGCAAATTCCTCCAAAACCTTCACAGATTCAGACACAGTCTTAAATTCATTTCCAACAGGATATTTTTCACTTAGCACATCCAGGAGTTACACATAAACTTCCAAGTAAGCAGAAACATGCTAAGCTGCAGTGAATACTGCAGAGTTTTGAAGGTTGTCAGTATTTATCAGGGTGTAGATTTTCAGATCTGGTTCTTAGTAGCTCTGAAAATAGAGCAATACATGGACTGACACAAGTTATTTCCAATAAGAAAGCAAGATACATTACTAAGAATGTAAGAACCGTTTGCAAGAAATGATCTAGGGCTCTTTGAACAATGTTGAGATACAGAAATTCTAAACTCAAAGACAAAAACTATGAGAAAAAGCATTAAAAAAATTATATTTTGCCCTAGGGTAGACAAATTACCTGCCAACAATGAGAGTCTGTAGTAAAGTTAAGAGAATAAGAAAATATGTATGGAAAACCCCCAAAACCTCACCTTCACAGGCTGTATACTAGTAAATTATCTTCTAAGCTTTGTGGTGAATTTCAAGCAGGCTAAAAAACAGAACTCAAATTGATGTAATTTCTCTGGGCTGAAGCAGCCAGGTATGATTTAGAGATACACTACCAAGGACTGCACATTCCTCTGGCTAGTATCTTTTGAATGATGCATTTGTATTATACTTTGGCAATTTTTGGACTTCATTTCTGACTGGGTATGTATTGCAGGACAGCTTGAATAGTTGGTTTAACACAGAGATTAACATAGAGATGAGCACACTAAAAGCCTTTTGCTGGGACGATTCTCTGTTGGATGGAAAGCTTGCAGGTCCCAGCATGTGTTCTGTCTGATGCGAAGATAAGCTGTCTTTTTTCAGAGGAATTTAAAAAATCATTTCAATTCCCTCTTCAAATGTGATTTATTTATTCTTTTTTCCCCATGCTTTTTATATGAAAGATGCTGAAGACAATTACATATAAATATATATGTATATATGCATGCACACATTTTGCATCCATCTGCTTTTAGATCATAGCATAAAAAACTCTTACTGTCACTTTCAACACTGTGAATACAATGTATACTTAATTATATTGCAAATAAAATGTATTTTATAATTTCAAATGGGCATGGGATGGTTGATTACAAAAGCAACAAGACAGATATGTCTGTATTCCCAGTGATTACGGTAGGTTGTTACATGAAGATAATACATCAGCTTAATGTAGCTTATGCTGCTACCTGCTGTTTTTATGATCTTAATAATCACCAATGCTATAAACACAAGTCCATAACTGCTAACAACTCCAAAAGGTACTTCCAGATTTGATACTTCTCAGTTTCCGGCCTCTGAATTGAAGTACCTGGGTGAAGTGTAAGCACACCCACAGCGGATGCAAACCATCACTGCTTCATGACATCTGCTGCCCTTAAGGAAGTTCAGAAAACCTAAGCCAGCTCAGAAGCGTATTCCTGCACCTACGTAAACATTGTATGATCACTTCTTTTACTTCCACCATCCATACAGCCCAGAATCTTTCACAGCAGTACAGGAGCTATCAACAGAAGAAACTAAAACATTATACAAAGCAGACATAAACTGAGCCCTTGTTATCAGGTAGCACAGCCCTGCTCACCTGTCATGTGAGAATTTCAGCTGCTGGGTCTGCTGTTCATGAGCATTTATTAGCAGTTTCTTCAGTAGTTCACACTGTTGGTTCAAGTGCAAATCCCGGATTTCTTGCTCTTCGGCACTGTGCGTATTGATCATCTCGGACCACTCCTTCGTGTGCTGTGCCACGATCTCTTTGACCTGTTGAGAAGTAACAGCAGCTTAGCTAGAGGTTGCAGACAGGCCAGGAGATCAGCTATTACTGCTGCCGAAGATGATGTAAAGACAGTCATAAAAAAGACTATAAAGAATGTAGCTCAACTGTGAAAAATGAAGTTCCACAAATGAAGCTGCTCCACAGAGCAACGAAGCCACTGAGGACACTACTGTGTATTATGGAAACAGATGTAAACCAACCCCTACTATTAGGGCTCTAGGGCCCTGAACAAATTGGCTGTATTTATGCCCTTGACGGTACTACTCATATTTTAAAATCTTCTCTAACATTCAGTTTATAATAAAATGGTTTCACATTTTTGGTTGCCAAGAAAAAGAGTAAGTAGTAGAAATACTGAAATTAACTATGGGAAAACCACCCTAGTGAGTGGGATTTATCTGAGGGCTTAAACACAGTCAGATTTTGTGGAGACAGTTTTACAAACATGGTCAGTTTACAGAGAAATCCTGTTTTTAATGCAACCCGATTCTGAAGATGGGCTACATATCTTTGTTTTATATTCATTAAGGCAGCAGGGAATCTGACAAGTATTTGTCTCTTGCTTATCTCCCACGACTCGCAAGAATAATGAGATTAAAGTTTTGGAATGTTCCCAAAAGACAATATAAAGAAGTCTAAATCACCAGAGTCGTTATAATAATAATATATTGCACTCGATTTCACAAAGAAGCTAATAAAAAGATATATTTTATTATCCTTTAATAATTATCTTTGGGTATTTTGACAAGCTCTCCTACTTTTCCATAAATGGCATACAAAATATGCCTCACAATAAATCTATTTTCAGGTAGTCATTTCAACTGCTACTATGGTAACTAATAGCATCTAGGTCATCTAGACCTTGCTCTTCAAATAAAAAATTACCACCATGTTGCTCAGAAAGTGAAAGAACAATGTCAGTACTCCAGGTGTGGGCCCACGTGTGGGATCTGCATAATGCAGACTCCCCTGCATACACCAGCGGTGAAAGAAGAGGGGACCTTAACAGCCCCAGTCTCCATCCTGCCCTGAAGAGGCTTCTCCCATGGCCCTCCTACAGAAAGCTCATGTTGTGTAATGAAGCTGGATTCCTACTGAAAAAAAACCCAATGCAAGTATTTTGTAACAGATCAGGGTGACAATCATTACCTGAGAGCCAGACTTGCATTTAACTCTAGTTAGATAGTGGTCTAATATTAAACAAAAAAAAGGATCGGAGGCAGAAGCAGCTGATGGAGAGCTACCTGGAGTTTTCTGCAGCTGTCAGAACACAACAAAAGCATTTTGAGGCAGGAGGCTGGTACCATTAATATAGGGCACCATCAGCAAAATGAGCCTTGCTTATTTCTGTACATGTGGGTAAGTGTATTACTAAGCCAGAGTCTATCAATACGAAGTGATAAAAGCACTGAAGGATGCGGAGCAGTTTGTGGGAGTGGTATCTTTAATAAGATGTTCATAAGGCAGGACTGCCTTCAGAGACAGAAAGAAAAAGAGGGCTCAGTTTTCAAATGGGTCAAAAGAAATGCTTGAACATTGGTAAGGAAAAAAAGACTTGTTTTTCAGATGGAGGTCTTGAAAGGTTCAGGGACAGATATTCCAGCTCGTGTCTGGCACCCACATAAGGCACATGAGTTAGGACCAAGTTTAGCCCAAGCTCCTTGGACTAAAGAAGAAACCTGCTTAAGGAGACTTAAGCATAGCTGTGGTTTATTTAATCTGAGAAAACAGGAAGAATCATAAAAACATCCCTGCCTGTGTTCAGGAACAGATGTGCTAGTGAGGTGCTACTAATATCTAAATCAATATGCCATCTAAGCAGCCGGTACAAGCCCTCTGTTAAACAGGTTTTTCTCTACTGGTGGGAGAGAAAGGGAAGATTCCTTTTCCTAAATATCCTGCATGATTCCTTTTCTTAAATACGCTGTAAGCTAGAAGCCTTATTTCAGGTACAGCAAGATAAAACCTGATGAGAAGGATGTAAAGGATTTGCCAAATGCCAGTTACAAGACTTGAAATATTCAATTTGACTCAGATTCAGATGAACTTAGAACCCGTGACCATTAAATCATCCGAAATCCAATTTTGCTGCAGATATGTGATACACTTCAAAGTTCAGAGGTAGCAAATTCAGTGTACATTCCTGCTTTTCTTCCAATTTATTACCATCATAGTTAAAATGACTATTTCATTTGCTGTGTTCTTGTCCTACTTTCCACTATATTAAGATAGTGCTGCTTAATAGTTATTTTTCTTATCCTTTTGGATAGCTAACTTCTCTCTTTCCTGTCCTACAGACTGTGTTTGCAATCCTGTCCTTTCATGTGCTTCATCCCTGGGCCTAAGAGACTAATTAAAATCTTCATAAGGAACTTTCTTTTGCACAGCACATATGCAAGATGTTTGTTTAGTCACTAAGTTCAAGCAGGAATAATCTTTGAAGTCATCTTTCCTCTTTTTGCTTTTCATCTTCTGCCTGCTTGATATTGGGACCTACTTTTCTAAATGCAGAGGAGGAATTTGCATCTGCCAGGTTAACTGTGTTTGTGAAGTACACATGGGGACCTCATTTAGATATTTTATGCCAAACCTGAGCTGGATGTTTCCTCCTGACAGGAAGACATTTCTGGATGAAAGAGGTCTCTGGTGCTAAAGGTGCATGTGCACATTGTGACAGAGCTGCACTGGAGAACATGAGATGTAATTATGGTACAATCTGATATCAAAATCAGTGGCCCAAATGCTGAGGAATGCTGAGCAACTGTTAATTAATGAAACTCCCACTCTATCAGTGTAATGCATTCAGCATCTCAGAATCCAATCTAATTTAATTGCGCCTACCTTCATCTAAGATAAAAGTTAATTTCCCTATGGTCTTGAGCACTGTTTTCCAACCTGTTGCTTGCAAACCTTTGAATAATCTCCAGGAACGACTCAAGGGCTCACACATGGCTACTGAAACTAAAGGAGTCTGAGAATACTAAAATCAGCACAAAAGCTGAACGGTTTTGATGGAACTACAGTGAGTAAGACATTGAAAATCACTGATCCAGAGAAAACCACAGAGGTATCTGACTTGCAGAGGAGTTCTCTGGGCATTATCCAGCATGCAAGGCTTGGCATTTCAAAGGACCTTACATTTAAGTCTCCTTTGAAAATGTCATCCTAAAACCTGACATGAGAGTGGACAAAACTCAACCTTTTTTCCAGGTATGGACTGAATTGAAGGGAACCAGTTTTAACGCAGGATTTTAAAAGGGACAGAGCCCAGAAACTGCACATATTTGCTGAAAAGGAGAACATAAGTAACACCTATTGGATTTGGAAGATTATGAACACTTGGATGTCCTTTGCATACAGATCACACCTCCTCAGTTCTAGACTGTGAATGACACAGGTGAGAAGCAGAAATCACGGCGAAGAGCAACTTGGACTTTTCCTTCACTAAGAGACAGACTAGCAAGAGTGGTCCATGATGACAATGATGGAAAATGAAGAAGAAACCTCTTTTCGTATGTATTTTGGGAAAGCATTTAGCATCCAAACTGGATACAGCACACACTCTCTTTGTTTAGCTAGAACTGATACAAACAGGCAGTTTCTCTTCATGGTCTGACACTTCTTCAAAATTTCAAAAGGGCAGGAAATAGATGTTGCTTTTTAAACATTTTTAGACACTCAATTACTCCCATTCTTTTCAATGTGCTATTATTCCTGAAAATCATTCATGTGCTTCCAAGAAAATTAACCACCACTTGGGGCTCGAAAATCTCTCTTTCAGATGTTGCATGCGTTCAACTTTGCTGTTTGCTTACCTTAGATTTGTGATCTGATGTGAGCGTCTGAATCTTAATTTCCGTTTCTTTCTTCAATTCAAGACAACTATTGCCTCTAAAAAAAGGAGAATTGCAAATGTGTGCCACAAGTTAAACATCTTCCCATTCACTCAGTTCTTACTAATTAAAACATTAATCAGAGTTGAAGTGCTGCAGCATACTGGAATGAAATTATTTCTTCTGCAATTTATTCACAACTTACAAAATATGGTTGGATTAAAGATCGTTCAATTCAAACACCCCACTATTAATTCGAGATTGGCCCAGCAATTATTCTTTGATGAGGATATGTCAAGCATCTGCATTTATGGTATTTGGTTCCTTTTCTGGGCTTATAATACCTTGCCAAGAGAAACCAGTTTTTGCCTGAAAACTTACAAGCTGTTTTAAAAGTAGATTTTGCTATTTCTTTTCACTTTGAGGCAGAAAAAAAGGAGTCATTCTAATTAACTACCCCACAAGGCAATTTGGGCATACTAAATGTGAACACCTACTGAAAGTGTCAGTGCCTCTCTGTGAGAAAACACAGTGAATGGGGTGCAAAGAAGGGGCCTCATTACTTTGCAGACCACATTACTCCATGTGGATGAATCCAAGCTGTTAGATCCCTTATATGACTTGGAAAGCAACAAATCTTGGATAGTCCTCACTCCTGCAATATGCTGAATGCAGCATGGCCTTCAACTTTGGGTATAACGAATGGGGTTGAATGCAAGTTGCAAAGTTGTTTAATGCAGCAGGAGTGCATGATTCTAAGTAACTGCTAAAATGCCTACAGAGGGCTCATGCTGAAGTTCCCCTGATGTGCTTGTGGGTTAGCAGATGGACAACTTTTACCTCTCACCCACAGAATTTCCTTCACTAAGCCCAATTAGATGGGCGGGATGGAGGTACAGAAAAACTACTGCATTGCAGCCACAACAGGAATTTCAATTACTGTCTCACCAAAGTCAGTAATCTTTTGAAGGCTGACAAGCTCCGTCTTTACCAATGCTCTTGTTCCCTTTCTTGCAGGGAAGGGTTTTTTACACCAGAATACAAATTCACACATTGGAAGTCTCTGTTTTTTGTCTGAAATAATATAGTATGTTAAGAGGATCCTGTTCCAAAAGCACTGTAATATTTATGTGTCAGATCATCCACTGATGTAAACTGGTGTAACCCCACCAAATGGATGGAGCCACGTTCATTTTATCATCTGAAGCGGGCCCTAATAAGAATGGTTGCTGCTTGACTGCAGTAACATTAATCCGTATTTGCTCTAGAAAAGGAGATTTATGAAACTCTAAAGTTGAAATCCCATTTTAATATCAAAGTACTGCTAAACTTATGGAAATCAGCAGAAAAACTTACCATCAAACAGTACTAGGAAAGCCCTTACTAAAAATAGTGGTGTGATGTTGCCTTGTATTCCCAAGGGCCACCAGAAGGACTAGTCACTTATTTTCTAGCCATACAAAGGAAATTTTTGTAGGGATTTCTAACACACATTTGACACTTCAGAAGCAATATAAAGGCACACAAAGAGGTTCTTGACCACTGTCACCTCTGCCTGAAAATACTCCAAACAGCTGGAAAAAGTTTGATTATGCATGTGGGTAGTTGCTGTCAGAGTCTGGCTCTGACATACATGAACATATAATTCACATATTATTTGTTATACACTACGAAAGAGACTGCTTCTTAAGCGAATCACACAGATTTTTTCCCAAATGAGTCTGTTTGGGTCAATCACTGGACTTTTCAAAATCCAGACATCAAATCCAACTGTTCCCTTCTCTGGAAATGCAGCTTTCATTGTACTTCAAGGTAACTTCCAGCCAGGCTGGTTGTAACAAGAGTTGTTCCCAGCTGTAGTCCATGGTTGAACCATTGAATCACAGTCGGGAACAACCTACCAGGGACAGCCCAACCAATGTCACATGTCCATGCTCATACACACACTAAACACTTGAATTCCTGGACAGTCCTGATAAATCAGGAGTACCTTTACGGGCCCTCAACTCCAATTCAGAGTGGGAACATGAGCACAGGTATCCCCATAAGCCTCTCTGAGATTCGTAAGCATTTGAAGCATACAATAGAAAGAGCATAGGGAGCAAAGCCCTGTCCATCTGTTAGTAAATAAGCACGTGATTAAAAGATTCTACTCTGCTGAACAATATGCAGTTGACATTTGTCACACCATGTGGCAGAAGTGAACCAGAAAAAAAGCTGCACAATAAAATGAGAAAGTCTTGCATACACCTATCTAAAAGCCTTTGTTTTTCAGAAAATATCTGACAATTTCAATATGAATGCCTTTAAAACACGTTTTACATGTTCTGTTGCAATTTCTAGTGCTTGTAAAAGTTCCGCAATGACAGTCAAGGACATGGAACATACCCTGTACCTGCTGAACCCTGGATTCATCAGATCATTACCCCTGAATTCTGGGTTCATCAGATCATTTCATTTAAGTAAAATAAAGTCTCAATCAGTGCACTCACTTTTAAGCATGTCCTTAAACATAGTGCACAGCTGGGGTGAATTGTGTGCGTAAGAACCTTCCTGAATGGACTCTCAGGGCTGCATGCACAATGACCCTGAAGGAAGCCCTTAAAACACACCCTTAAAACCTTAAATTAACAAGTGTTTTCACAGAAGGTCTGTGCTGATACTGGATTGGATTTGGCTGCTAAACAGTTATTCTTGTAACACTGAAGAGCCATCAGATGACTGAGAGCTCTGAAGTCTATGGAACCTATGGAATCATAGTGAGGAACAGTGTTTGGTTGTGTATTGGATCTGCTTCTGGAGTAGCAATTTTCAACATTATTTTTACATTCTTTAAACCTTTCAATGATAATTTTAAACTATCATAATGACTTTAGCACTCATAAGAGAAGTGTTATGAAGAAAACCCACTGTAAATAGCCAGTGAGGTGATCTCAACGTGGGAATCAATTTATCAACCACCTTTACACTGTCCCATTTGGGGGTTACTCAGGACAGCATTGCTACCCAGGGCTTTCCACTATTTACTGCACAGAGCCAGCCATTAGCATCTTTAACTTTCTGACACATCTTCATTTGCTGTTTTGCTAGATGGGCAGAGGTACTTGCACCTTCTCAAGCCAACAGGAATACTGATTCCGGGTTCTTCTGATAGGAGATTATTAAATGCCAGAGCACAAGGAAACCTTTCTCCCTCCATGATAATTATGGTGCAATGTCCAGGGCTTAGTTCACTGCCTCTGTAGGAAATACCCTGACTGTAATTATAAATCCAGCTGTGTCAATAACCTTCTGTTGTGTTACATTCAACAGAAATTGAATCAAAGCCATATTAAATTAATTAGTCCTGTAGTTGTTCCCTCTCTGTTCGGAGAAGTAGTAATTTTCTGAAAGGAACTACTTGGATTTGAAGGATTTGGGTGCTTTACAGCTCTTCCTTGGACAAAAAAAATCCCCCAACAACCTAACATAAGCTTTTTTAAGAAATTTTAAGCTTTTAGTAATTTACTGAGGAGCATTCTCCTTACCTTGTTTACTTCTGACAGTTCTATTTCTGCTGCACTGCAGGTTTATAGCATGCACACTCAAACACCACTGCCATTCCACAGAGTTTATAAAACAAGAAGTATTTGTGGGAGAATCCATTGCCAAAAGAGGCATCTGTGTTTAGTATTCAGTGAGTGAGTTGGCTGCCAGTTGTTGTTGCCAGATGACAACAATATGAAATTAAGGCTAACTATTAGCATATCTTGATATAGAACTGACAAAAGTAACTCCTGCTTTAGGTCACAGTATTATGGTATAAACTGCTGTCTCAATGAGATGCCACTCACAGGGTGAAAGGTGGAGAGGAAAAACTGCTGCCTGATCACACGATAGCACCAAGGCAACAGCAGGTCCTGCTATGTAATTCTAAATGGCATTTCAAGAGGGACATTTTATTAAAGTCATCAGTATCTTCCAGGAACTCTTCTGGGACAATTAAGAGATTAGCACACATGGTCCCAGGCCATCAGGTACTGCAAACCAAAACAGCTTCACTCAAGTCAAAGGAACAATACTGATTTATCCTGTCTTGAGGATATGAAGAGTTTTTATTTGTCAAAAAGAAACTTCAACCTGATGGCACAGTAGAAGTCTATTATTCTAAACCACTCAGGATTTAGAAAACAGGTTTTCCCCCCAAATCAAATCACCGCTACTTTCTGGTCATTAGAGCTACTGAGGACCTCAGTTTGCTCTCTCTGAACACAACAGTGACATTCCCTGAGGAATTCAGTGAGACCAGATCAGACAACAAGAAATAAAAATGTGAGGCAACTCCTTCTCTTCTACTTTTAAAACCTTGATAGTAGAAGACCAGGGAAAGCAAAGTGAGTACAACATTTATGGCCCAGTGCTCATACTCAAGTTGGATAGAGGATGCTGGTTCAAGCTGTAATCCATCTGAATGACCTTCTTGTGAGTGTGTTATTTCAAAGCATAGTATCTATTTTAAATCTAAACCCCCCAAAACATTAAAATAATATCTTACCCCTTCTTCTTGATTGCCTTCTCTAACATTTTCTCGTATGATACCTTTTCTTTATCATACTGTGCCACTATTTTGTCAATTTGGGTGCAGTGCAACTTCTGCATAGCGCTGTGCTCCTGGAAAACAGTAGGACCTTGCAATTAGGTGACTGGATTTTTAAGATTTAGTTTTCTTACAGTATAAAAATATCAGCATATGAACAGATAACTTTGACAATGGAATTTAATCTGGTTTAGCCACCTGGTATTAAAGATTCCAGATATTCCACCATGAGTGCTAAAACATTTCTTTGTTTGAAAAATGAAAATCTGTAGTGGACTCTATGGTAAACCTTAGAACAAAAGAATGACGAGAAAAAGATCATCTTTGTGAAAAATTTCCATTTAAGTGCAATGTAAAAAATCAGATTTACTAGGTCAGATTATATCAAAGTTTCTGAATGCAGAGAATAAAACTCAACCCAGTCTCCCACTTCCTCTGTGTATCTCCTACTCAATATAGGACTAGCCCCTTGGTTGCTGCAAAGCAAATAGATCTAAGTCCAAACATTAGATAAAAATCAAATAATTAACAGACATTCTGAAGATCTGGCCTGCGACCCCTAATGACAGCAGTGATCTGACTAAGAAACTGCACCCTGTTGCAGAGACTCTTCTTCTGCAAGAGATAGTAAGCTGTGCAATATAACTTCCAACTACATACGCAGATCCATAACCATTGCTCCTTCTTCTCCTGCTCCCCAGTCAATAGAGCACAAGCTGAGATACTGGACATCTGTGGAGTATCACACACCAAAGCTAACCTGATGCCTCTACTATAGTTATGTGACTCACATCAGTGAAGTTACCTATTAAAGGGGAAGAAAAAGATCTTCCTACAATGAAAAGATGAATCACTAATACACGTTACACACCTGGGTCTAGCATACAGACAGCTCTTTTCTCATTACAAGACTGTACCAGAAACAACACACTTCACTTATTTGACTTCAACAACACACTTCACATGTTGACTTAATTACTGAACTTGATTTCATATACTGCTTTATCACAACAGCTACTCATAATGATGGAAATATTTAACTACCACAGAGAGCATTAAACATTGAATTTACATTACAATAGGAAATTGTTTGTTAATTTTATAATATCTAATTGCTCCACATTTTATCTAATTGTGAGGAAAAGCCTTGCATTAATTAATACAGTCTCTTCCAGGACTTTATTTTGTTTTATAGCTCATTTTGCATTTATTCTACTGCTCTCTGTTATTATTTTCTATACACGTGTGGTTTGCATTATCACTGTTGCTTTCTCTAGAAATACTAATTAAAGACTTTTGCGTCCACTTTTACCACAAAATTAATATAAATGTTGTGATGCTTTAAAAAGATCTAGTCCAGGGCTGTACCTGAGCGCTCCAACCTCTGCCAAGCACTTCCCTGGTGAATGTGTACAGCTGCCAAACACATTTAGAGTGAAGAACTGATTTTTCTGTTCTACAGAGGATTGAAAGGGAAACAAATAGACTCCATTGTCCTGGGTTCAGCAGTAGCAGTCATTTTTTCTTCTTCTTAGTAGCTGATATAGTGCTGTGGTTATGACTTTTGGCCTGGGAACAGCACTGGTAACACCGATGTTTTTAGTTGCTGCTCAGTAATGTTTACTCTGACCAAGGACTTTCTGAGTCTCATGCTCTGCCAGGGAGGAGGGGAAGCCAGGAGGAAGCAGAAACAAGGCACCTGATCCAAACTGACCAAAGAGGTATTCCATATCACAGCATGTCATGCCCAGGATGTAAAAACTGCGGGCAGGAACACGGAAGGGTTAGATCACTGCTCGGTCGGTGGATGGTGAGCAGTTCTATTCTCTTCCCTTGTTATTTCCCTTGTCATTATAATTATTGGTGGTAGCAGCAGTGGTTTGTGTTATACCTTAGTTACTAAACTGTTGTTATCTCAACCCGTGGGAGTTGCATTCTTTGGATTCTCCTCCCCATCCCTCTGGGAGGCAGCCGGGGATTAAGGGGAGGGGAGACGCCAGAGACTGTGATTTTTTCTGAGTTACAGCTGGGCTTAAACCATGACATCCATCAATAATAAAACATGCCAGCTCCACCAGGGAGTACTTACACTGATCAACCAGGTAGGAAAAAATGTGGACAGTGAAAAGAATGACATAAGTTTGACAGCATCATCCAGCTACAGGTGAAGTGACTAAGAGCATCTCTTGAACTACCCACTCTCCCTTAGATGAGCAGAACAATACAATGCTTGCTATAATGCAAAGCATGAGACATCTGCCCACTCAGGTAACACTCCTCCACAATCTGGGAGGGCACATCACACAGAGCTAGAATCCCTGCTTTTCCCTGAGGGCAACTATGATTTAAGCCTTCTCTCTCTGTCACAAACCCACTGTAATCTTCTGTGGATTCCCCTCTACTGCTACTTACTGCTCATGCATGACTCTATCTTGTATCTGAAACAGACAGATCGTGGACCATATCCCCCTCATTTCCTTCCCTGGTCCTCCTCTCTATTCAGCTCATGGAACATGTATTTCTTTGTGCATAATATAAACAAACCTGGAAGAGGAAGATGGGCTATTAACAACCTCCATGTGAAAGGCACAAGGAGCACTTAGAAGGCAACTCCCTGCCAGTTCTATTCCCTTGAGTTCTATGACCTTCAACCCTTGGAACACTATTTAAAATAGGTTAGCTGATGTGAGCTTCGTTTTCCATCTATGCTCAAAGGAAAACACTTCACAGATAGATGCTGCACCCAAACTTCTATCAACATTCTAAGAAATATTGTTTTTCAGCGTACACCACCCTCAGTATATTTTGTTTTTAGAGTCCTTATCCCTTAAACAATGGCAGTATTATAGATAATGTAAAAGAATATTATAGACGATCTAAGAGAACATAATCCACACATGGGCCAACAGTACTTTAAATTGACACAACATGACCATGATGACATCCGTCACACAGACAGATTCCCAGGGGCCTTTCTGGTACCAGCTTCTCAGAACCCACCAATTCTGATGGCACCTCCAGAACTTCAGGCAATAAGATAATGATGAAAGTTGTTGCTTTCCACACAGTGGTTTTTCCAAATTCCCTTTGTGAATGTGAGGATTCTTGAGAAAGCTCACTGATTTCCTGACATGGACACTTGTGTTTTTTCTCTCACTGTCCCAGCCCACAGGACCAGCTTTGCTCACTGTCCAACAGATGACAAAGAATTTGCCTTAGGAGTTAACAACAAAGATTTACATATAATTCTTGCAACATACAAAATACTTTATTTCTCATGGTAACATCAAAGAAATCTGTGTTAGTTTCCCACTCTTCTGCTTTTTTCCCACTTTTTAAAGAATTATGTCCCACATTTTTTAC
>JASSUY010013114.1:0-18341 GCA_032466535.1 Forpus xanthops | reverse complement strand
GCCCAGGGAAGTTGTGAATGCTCTGTTGCTGGTGGTGTTCAAGGCCGGATTGGACATAGCTTTGGGTGGCATGGTTTAATGGGAGGTGTCTCTGCCCCTAGCAGGGTGTTTGGAATTAGGTGATCTTAAGGTCCTTTCCAACCCTAACTATTCTATGATTCTATGATTATCTGAGAAGTAACAACCCAATGTTGCAGTAAATCAATTTCTCCTCTTTTCATGCTATTTCAACAAGTCATTGCTAGCAATTTTCACTCACCAGATCCACCACAGAGGGGTTGCTTATAACAGAAGTTATTCTTATGAGCACGCAAGACAGGGCATTCCTGACTCTTCAGAGCCAACTCTTCATACTCATGTTTGTGAATAAAATTTACCTTTTTTAGTATCCCTGATAGCACTCAGGAGAAATAATTCAAATTCAAAAATTCAGTTTTGCTTTAACATGTCTCTATTGTGCAGAAATACATTTAAAGTTTATTTTCAGAAGCCAAAATAGTTGACAGTAATCAAAAAGGATATATAATTTGTAATTATGCAAATGATGATGATTCATTTATATTTATTGACAATACAGAGTATAATTTTTTGGGGAAATTATAATTGAATCAAACACCAAAATCCTTTAGAAACTTGCTCTGCTGTTCTTCAGTCTCCATTTTCTCTCTGCTTTTAAATATTAAATAGATTTCATTTTTGCAAATAACTATAAATCCCATATGGCTCAAGGAGAATACAGTTTTATAACCCTATTTCAGATTGTGCCGTCCCAGCATTTGCCACAAGTGTAAAAATGTAATTATAAATCTTCTCTAGAATACTAAAGCATCGAAGAGAATTAAAATAATTTTCATTTCAAAATCAATGTGATATTTAGAAATCATATTTGGTAATTGAAGCTGCTTTGGGAAAGTTCCATCATTCAGGTAAAGAAAACCTGACCAACTAGGGAAACACTAGACACTTTCAAGTGGAAAACAGAGGAATATCCAGAGATTTCTAAAAAAGTCCCAGAAGTTACAATACCACTTTACATGTCAAATCTGTTTTGAAATAACACCATGTTTATTAAGACATATGTTAATTAAGGTTTAGGAAGCCTCAAAGGACAAAATCTTCAGCATTCACTCACAAAGGAAAGGATTGGGTCTGACACAGGATTATGACAGGATTACTGTAGGTGCAAACATTCTATACAGAGTAGAAAGAACATCTTCTACAGGTGTACAACTACAGTCCTCAACACTTTCTAAATTCAAGTTAATTTTATTCTAAATCTTTATTATGACCACTACAACACTATTTTTTTTCTCCTTATTATATACTAATACTTAAAAACAAGCACAAGGAAACATTTAGAAGCTCTACACAGACATAAAATTTTAAATTGCCAACAAACCCTCTGAAAGAATATTCTTTCAAAGTCATTTTTTATTTGTCCCAGTTGGAATTAAGTACACTGCACACATAAAGCTACTGCAATTTTATGCTATAAAAACAGTGGAGAATGTGAAGGTAGGCTAAAACAACTGCAGATTACACATTCTGGGAAAAAGAACCCCTATGGAAACCTTAGAAAAATTTCATTTTGTAATGTTATACCCAATGCTTTCAATGTGTATTTATTTCACCAGTTATTGCATGACAGGGCGGAGAGTTCCTTCAGCATTAAGCTATTAAATCAGTGATTAAAAAAAAAAAAAAAGAAACCAATTTCCCCTCCCCTCGATAGAAAAAATGAAGAAAATTTACATTTTTCCTACAAAGATTTATTCATATTCAGTAATATTATCAACAGAATTAGAAACATTTATTTGATCTGCTCAAGTTTAAGACCTTCTTGTTTCTAATTTCACTGAGATTCCACTTAAACATTTTTATTATTACCAACCTCAGTCATCATATGGATGAGCATGTTTAAAGATGCAAACAGCGGGAAAAGCCTAATGAAAAACACCTTCACAGTTATCTCCCTTTGTAACGCCCTTTGCAAACAGACTTTCTAACTACTTATCATGGTTTAAGCTGTAACTCATGCAGTTTGCTCACTCACTCCCCCCTTCTTTCTTCCCCCCCTCTCCCAGAGAGACGGGAAGGAGAATCGAAAAAATGCAAATACCACAGGCTGAGATAAGAACAGTTCAGTAACTAAGGTATAACACAAACCACTACTGCTACCACCAATAATAATGACAAGGGAAATACAAGGAAAGAGAATACAACTGCTTACCACCTACCAACCGAGCCATGAACTCACTCTTCCAGGTTCCTGCCCCCAGTTTTTTATATCCTGGGCATGATGTGCTGTGGTATAGAATACCTCTTTGGTCAGTTTGGGTCAGGTGTCCTGTCTCTGCTTCCTCCTGGCTTCCCCTCCTCCCTGGCAGAGCACGAGGCTCAGAAAGCCCTTGGTCAGATTAAACATGACTAAGCAGTAACCGAAAACATCAGTGCTATCAATGCTTTCCCAAGCTGAAAGTCAAAAACAGTGCTGCACTAGCCACCAAGAAGGAGAAAAATGACTGTTGCTGCTGAACCTATGACATTACTCTGTTAAATGTGATTGCCCATCTTTCTGGTTTTATCTGATCTGTAAATTTCAAATTACTTAAAAAAATACTTGGTTATGTCAATGACTGGAAAACATTCCTAATACAAGATAGTGCAAGAGATGTCATTTGTTCTCCATTATTTTTTCTTTATGAACAGCAATGAACACTGGCTACCAATATCTTCATACATTTTTTTTTTTTTTCTTCAGGAGAAGATATCGTTAGAGAGATCAGGAATTACCTTTCCATTTCCCAGGTTTCAATCTGAAAATGAGCATCGGAGAAGTACCCTTAAAAAAAAATCTCACAAATACATCTTCCTTTTGTGTAACAGGTATACCTGCTGCTCTCCTAGAATGAGGGAACAAGGAAAGCAATCTCTGAAAGTCTTTGTGGAATTGAAGACAGAGGAGAAAAATAAGCAAAACAAAACCTGGAAAGCTCAAAGTTTAAGAAAAGGAGAACATCAACACCCAGTGCAGACTAGGATGAGACTCCAATGCTTTCAGGCTCTAAGTATGCCTAGCAAGAAAGGAATAAGGAAGCTGTGTAAGAGGAGCAGATATGCAAAGTCTGCCAATATGTATGCAATGCAGAAAGAGAGGTTGTGCTATAGTAGAAAGTAAACAGTTGCTTGGATGAAATTGTATAAGTAGGCTTTAAACAAAACAAGTATGACCTCACTAAAACACTTGCTAATGGCATACTTTCAAGGTAAAGCACAATCCATTCTCTTTATGAGGAAACTTATTAATTGGCAGAATAGAACAGCTTTTAAATACAACATGATCCACTGAATAATCCTAAAACACATTGCCATTAATATTCGCATAATTATTGCTAAAATGTAATAAATGAATTAAAATTGAATTATATGATGGAAGTTATAAGTGAAATTGATAAATGGAAGAATACCAAAAACTTAATCTCATTTTAGTATAAAGCATTTCCTTTCTTATTTTAGAACTGTCATTCATGTGTAAATTATCACACTGAAGAATATGGACCTAAAGACCACGGCAAGTTATTCACTTTGTGGTTTTACCTCTCCTTTTTATTCCAGGAGTAAATTCTGCTCCCAAAATATTTATATCAGGTAACTAGCATATAGCATTGACAAGCAGGGGGCTTGGTTTCCCTTTCTCCTTCTTTCACACATTCCTAGATGGACAACCCCCTTCTTAGACCTGTTCTTTTCAGTAAAAGGACTTCCACAGTCTGGATACAAGTCAAACCATCCTGGGATAAAAGCTCATTATACCCAAGAACGAGAGAATTAAAATTTAAAAAGTAAAAGAAGATGCTCGTGTGAATCAGCAAGATGTCAAGTCAGATAGCTGTGAAGAAGCTTTAAAAACAAACTTTAAACAGCAAAATACTGTGTGTATTTCAAGTGTTTGAGAAACAGAGAACTAATTATTGCAATTAAACCCCTCTGTTAACTATTTTATTTTCATCACTGGATACTAAAGAATATCAAGGCTTGTTTTGGGAGCATGTTACTTGCTACATATACCGTGTGAAGTATCTGATTTGTTTGTATGAAATGGCAGATGTTCACTTCTGCACTGATAAAAGATACTGTACTTGTGTTTACCCTATATCCTTGTATAGGGCACAGTCCCTGCATATAGAATACATACAAGTTGACTACATCTGTAACATACGAGCAGAACACATCTTGCTAACTTGAAGTTACTTGGTAAAAAAATAGAAAAATAAAATAATTTCTCCCTATAGACCAAGTATTTTTTCCCATGGTCTTTGCCTGTGAACACCTTAGAAATTTATTTTAATGACTAACTTCAGAGGCAGGAAATGATAGGCTTTAAGAATGCAATGCAGAGCAAATTTCAGCTAGTACTAATCCTTGGTTAATACAATCTTAAGAAGTAACGACATGCTTAATGACCTCTGCTTAAATGCACTGCTTGAACAGTTTAATTCTGAAACCTGCATAATATTTGTGTTTGCTTACAAACACATTTTATTAACTGAATTATGAACATCATCCAACATATACAGGAGATTGAAAAGGAAAAATATATACATTTATTCCAACTTTATGTAATAAAATTTATTTAGAGGGTTTTGTGTATTAAATGCTTTCTGCAGAAGAAATCAGAATTTAGAGGTAGGTACAGACTATATATTACTGAACATACTGACATTTCTCAATGTATTTCCAGAGAATATTCACATTTCAGTTTGTCTGAAGATTCTTCATAGTATAAGCAGGTCAGACTGCTTTAAAATTCAGAATGCTAACATATCCATTGTTTTCATTTATACCTTTCAGTATTAAATCTTTTAGATTAAATCTTCCAATTTATTCTTTATTTCTTCTTAGCTTGCAATGTAATCATGTTCTATTAAACACTGTACCGTAGGACAGTATCCCATTACAAATTTATAGGCAATGACCATACAAACAAGAATAGCTGGAGGGGTAGGAAGAAAGTCTCAAGCAATCTGTATTTAATCCTACCTCTTCACCTCTTCTAGTCGTTCATTCTGACTCCTACCACACAGAACAAACAGGCAACAGCTGCTGCATGATTCATTTTCTAGGTTTAGACCTAAAGTCAGACAAGTATTTATTAATAAATATATAATATTACAATTTTTTTCTCATATCATTACTAAAAGAACTAAAGGCCTGAATACCTCCTATAAAAGCAATGTAGCAGTAAGAATTTCTTGAAGGAAAACAGGACTATAACAACTTATGGCCAAATACTTGTCCTAGGTTCAGCAGTAGCAGTCATTTTTCTCCTTCATAGTAGCTGGTGCAGTGCTGTATTTTTAACTTTCAGCCTGGGAACAATGCTGATAACGCTGATAACACTGATGTTTTCAGTTACTGCTCAAATGTTTAGTCTGACCAAGGACTTTCTGAGCCTCATGCTCTTCCAGGAAGGAGAAGAAGCTGGGAGGAAGCAGAGACAGGACATCTGACCCAAACTAGCCAAAGAGATATTCCATGCCACAGCACATCATGCCCAGGATGTAAAAACTGGGGGAAGGGAACCAGAAGAATAGGTTCACTGCTTGATTGGGCTTGGTATTGGCTGGTAGGTGGTGAGCGGTTGTATTCTCTTCTCTTGCTGTTTCCCTTGTCATTATTGTTATTGGTGGTAGCAGCAGTGGTTTGTGTTATACCTTAGTTACTGGACTATTCTTATCTCAACCTGTAGGAGTTACATTCTTTTGATTCATCCCACCCACTGTGTGGCTGATTTACAGCTGGGCTTAAACCACAACACACGATAATACTCTAACTTATAACCAAAGTTCAAACTCAAATGTGAGAAGTATTTTATTTAAAGCAGAAAAATCATCATCACAGATTTAATTTGGTCAGATATAATAATCTTTCTTCTCCCTGTCTTTTTCATGGGTATAAGTATTTGTGTAGATAATACAACTTGTGAAAATTACAAGTAACATGAGGAAAGGCAACAGGATCTCATAGTAATATCTACTATCACTCCATTACATAGGTACATCAGGACACAGACCACAGACAAATATGACATTGTTTCTATCACAGACACAGTGGGATGTATTTCTTCACTTCCCTGAGAACTACCACGTACTTCATGAGATGAGCCAACATATAATGGCAAAATTTGGAAGGAGAATACACTAGGGTGTGCCCTTTGGCAGATATGTCATACAGTGTATATGAAATACTTGTCAACATATGTCTCCCTGGGGGTCAGGAATGCTTAGTGTACCTCAGGAACTTGAGGAACCCTGAGGAGCTTTTACCATCCGTAGTAAAGGGGAAACTGAAGCTGAAGATATAGACAGGAGGACAAATGAACACAATGGCATCTGCTCTTAATGACCAGAATGACATCAAGGAATTCAAACATCCTTTTCCAGTTAGTGTTGATGTTTCATCTATATATCACAGCTACAGTGTGAAAAGTGGAAAACTGTTTTTTGCTCATCACAGTGAAGAAACGCACAAACATTGTCCTTTTGATACATGAAGGTGCATTAAGCATGGCCAGATGTTAACAAGTGGCTAACCTCTGAGGGAACAGGTGAACGCAACTCTCATATGGCACAGCAGGAAGCAGGAAGCTCCAAAAGAACCTAAACAGCAACACTGAAATGCAAGGCCACCAGCTACTTCTCTGATCAACTCCTGGCTTCTAAAAACTCTTTAAAGAGAAAAAAATGTTCTTCAAAAGAAAGGTTAAGTTTTATCAACAACTGCAATACTAACTCTAAACACTTCTGAATAAAGAATCAAAACCTCTAGGACTTCTAGTCTGTATCTTGATCTGTAGGTCTCCATAGTTCTCTCCTAAGGAAGGTGCTATTGGAGGACAAAGTAAAGCAGTTTTCCATCAGCTTTGTACTTGCTAATCTGTTGAATGCTGATGCTATAGGTAGAAGGAAGCATCAAATATTCAAAAGGAAACCTAAGCAGTAGTTGGTATATAGCTTGCTTCAAATGGTAACTCTAGATTATTTCACCTCAACTGAACAGAAAAAGGGTATTAAACAGCGTAATTAGTGAACACAGTGAAATAAAATATACAAATCTTTTTTTTTCTGATGAATAATATTACATATTATTATAGTATTAATAAGCCTGATTATCCTGAGGAGGCTCTTTACATTACTGTCATGAAACGTTTCTAACATGAAAAATCTGTTTTTGAAAGTTCTATTCAATGACCATTAAAAAAAAAAAAAGAAAAAGTCATTTACATTTGAAATATAAAATGGGTATCAAGGACAAAATTTTGTTTGCACTTTATAGAGCATATTTAAAACATGTATCAAAATAAGCATTATGCAAAAGCAAAACTTACTTAGAAAAAGCATGTATTTTAATGATTTTACTTTCTTTTCATGAGTAAAAAATTTGATCAATTGCTTAAAGGATTTTTTCCTGTATACCCTCCATCCATTAAAAAATTTTCTTTAGTTACCGAGTTCTGAAGTATAAAGGAACGTAGTCATCTTATTATGGTTATTAGAAGACTGGTAAATGAAAGAATACTACAAAGTAACATTCTCACTCAAGCCAGAGAATAGTAAAGCCTATACATTAAAGGTCTTCAGTACATGCATTATGTGTCTTTAGTACAATCAGGCAAACGAAACCGATGTATTACCACAGATGAGTTTGGTTACTTTTCCCATCATGGTATTTCCTTTGATTCTACTTTTTCTTTTTGAAGCATTACCTTAACATTTAGCTAGCAAGCTAATGTGCATATTAGCGGAAACCTCTGCTTAATGTTTATTCTATAGGCCTCTAAACAAAAGCCTGAGTTAGCACACAAGGTCAGAAAAACACAGATTTTGGAAATGTTACAACAGTAAGCCAAAAGGTTCACAAGAATATTATGTGAATTGTATAAAAAATTTAACTTACATGAATCAAGGCTATTAATATAAACTTGGGTTTAAAAAAAGAAAAAAAAGCAATAAGCAATATCTAAACAGGTGAATTCTTTACAGGGAGAGAATGGTCAACAAAAAAGTAACGAAATCGTTAAAAACTCCTGTTTACAGTCAGAGTTAACAGATTTTAGGACAAAAAAGAGGAATTTTCAGTTATTCCAATGAAAAGCAAGGTTGTATTGCTAGTCTTGGTATCCCTGCTGTAGTAACAGTTTTTTTGCTGTTTAACGCTGAGAACACCATTTCGTTCTCAAAGTTCTCTCTGACTTACTCCAAGCAATTCCCCACCCTAACAATCCAGTTATCAGGTGAATTGATAGTATTGTTATAGATGTTCAGGAAGAGCTGTATAGAAGACTACACAAAAAGCCATTTCTCATAAATACAGCTGGGTAGGCGGACAGCAGATGAGTATGGACAGATGCAAACAGGTCTCTGGCAAGCAGAGAACACTGGACGCTTAAGAGAATTTCTTGTTTTGAAGCACACTTACAAGCCATTCTGCTACACTCAGAAGTAGCAGACAAGTCCTTTGTAAAAACTTTTCCAGCTCTCAGCTTTGGAAGCTTTTAAACTTTTATTGCAATCCAAGACAAAACAAACAATGCAAGTCTCTTTTTAAAACAAACAACGCAAGTCTGTTTTTAAGCTCCTGCTCACACAGGGTGCTCATACTTAATAATCTCCAGTTCTATTTGGAAAGCAGCTCACAGGCATGGAGAACTTGAATCCTGTGACAAAAAGGTTAAACCTGACTCGAGCACTGACACTGAAAATGCATCAATACAGAATAAAAAGATCTATGTATCCTAGTCCTATGTATGTCTTATGTCTGCCAATCTGAATACCACAATTCTAAGACCTATTTGATTGCTTCAGTGTTAAGCATTTACTGAATATCTGGGGATAGCTTTCAGGGGGGAGGGAGGAAGTATAACCAGCCAAAAAAGCCACCTACAGGCAAGAGGAAAAAAAAGATCAGTATAAATGAAAATAAATTTAAAGCTTGGATACAAATCAAATTAATTATTGTTCATATATTCTGAATTACATTGAGGACAAGGAAAAACTAAGAAAGAAGTAACAGCTTTGAGAGACCTTTCTTTCAATATATCCCAAGACAGCATTCAAGCGAGAGAGCTAGAAAAAGATTTTTCTGAAACATGCAGGGATACAGCCACAAATGACACTGAGTGCTGAACTGCCATGCGGGTAGCAGAGCACTCTCATGGTCCTGGAAACTTGTTCAGCTGGAGCCTATACCTAACACTACAGCACCTTCCAAAAGCTGAAGTGCTTACATGCTGATCTCAAGTGAGCTGCTTTGTCATAACTAGCATGGTCCAGACTCACTGTGAATCAACTTTACCTGGATCCGAGATGCTCAGTACTGTCAGGTCTAAGCATTCAAGCTCAGTAAACACGGTCCCTACTTTTGCCAAGCAATTTGTGGAGCTTTAATTTCAGCTTCCACTCCATTTTGTCCCAGGGGTTCCATTGCTTATGCATTTGTTGAGGGAATTCAGGCACTGCTGGAGCAAGATACCAACACAGCCAAAAAAGACAAGGCCTGACTTTCCTTCAAGTAGTAAACTCGAGCAGTAGCTTTCCATCAGCTTTAACTCTGAAAGCTCCTCTGATTAAGTAAGAAATTGCTCTCTTGCATTTGCTCTTCAGGATGCCAAAATTTTAAAACAGAATTAAAGTAAATGAATGGAGAAACCTTTCCATATTGTCAGAGCTTGCCTTGTTGCTGACCTCCAGCAACAAGCTATTCACAGGTATTTGAAGACGTGCAACACGTAAAACATGTCAGGATAAAGATTCTTCCCTGAAATACCAAACAAGCATCTGACAATCACTTTTTTAGGGAAGATGTTTTATAGCCACTAATGGACACACTTTTTTTTCTTATTCTCTTAGCCTGCCTTCCCCTGGAAGCCATATGTTTAAATGATTAACTACTCTCAAAGGGGTAAGAGGAGTATTATTTTCTACTTTGTAGACACTGCTTGAATAATGGCATTGGGCATCTCTCAGAACTGGCATTGTCAGAAACAGTGAGCAATCACTCCCTATTCAACCTTTCTATACTGTCATGATTTTGTAAATTTCCATCGTATTTCACCTCTCCTGTACAATTTTTTTCTCATCTGAAGAGTCAGTTTAATCTTTCTTTTAAGACTTTCTCCTCTTCCACACCTCTGTTCTTTCCCACTCTGGGTCTATTCTGGTTCTTTAACAGAATTCCAAGCTGTCTTTCCTAAATGCTGAGAACTAAATTAGAGCCCAACACTGCATATATGTTGATGCAGCTGTTTTATCTTGTCCTTAAGTGCATTACTCTGCATTTATGAATACTGCAGTTCTGCACGCCTTTCAGTCACATCGTACGAGCATTCTTCACAAAGTCAAATATAAAGCTGACTGAACAGCTGCGTACTTAACTGTCATGTTGTTATTTACCACTTTTTTTGCCTGATTATTTGCCAAGGTTGCCAGCCCAGTTTTCAGCATGTGTTTTCTGAGATGTCAAAAGGAACCTTACCTTGCGTAGGATCAGAAAAAGCAGTATTTGCAGTCACCACCTTTTATTCCCTTGGTATCAAGGCTGATGTAGTGCAAGGTCATGCTACGCAACCACTCACTCAGGCACTTCATTTCTTAGTTTCTTGAGTAATCTTAGGTAATACTATGCTAACCTTAGATTTGTTACACTTCATTTACTTGTTTTATTCTCAGACTCCTACTGTTGGTACTGCAGTTTGAGACTGTTCCAAGGGCTTTTTGGTGGAAAAGGTAAAACCCTGCTTTAGCACATTCTTAAATTCATCTGGAGCAAACAGTGCAGCAAAACACTAGCTTTGCCTGTTTGCCACAGCCACACATTCTCTCAAAGCTCCTTTTTTCATAGAATCACAGAATAGTTAGGGTTGGAAAGGACCTCAAGATCGTCTAGTTCCAAATCCCCTGCCAGGGGCAGGGACACCTCACACTAAAATATGTCACCCAAGGCTATATCCAACCCAGCCTTGAACACCGCCAGGGACAGAGCATTCACAAGTTCGCTGGGCAGCCCATTCCAGTGCCTCACCACCCTTACAGTAAAGAATTTCTTCCTCAGATCCAATCTAAACTTCTGCTGTTTAAGTTTTAACCCATTATCCCTTGTCCTCTCAGTACCACCTGTACTCTGCTCTCGTGAAACCTCACTTGGAGTATTGTGTGCAGTTCTGGTGTCCTCAACATAAAAAGGACATGGAACTCTTGAAACAAGTGCAGAGGAGGGCCATGAGGATGATCAGGGGACTGGAGCACCTAATGTACAAAGATAGGATGAGAGAGTTGGGGCTATTCAGCCTGGAGAAGACTGCATGGAGACCTCATAGCAGCCTTCCAGTATCTGAAGGGGGCCTATAGGGATGCTCCCCAATCTGCCAGTGAGTCCCACTAGTTTACCAGTATGCTTCACCATCTCATCATTTATCAGTGTTTTATAATCTGCCTCACATCAGCTGAAATCCAAATCCACCATGATCTCTTCTAAGGATGCTACAGAGCTTAAAAGGAAATCACATGTACCTGATTAGGAAAAGCAAATTACTACATTAAACTTGTATTCTTCTTTCAGAATGAAGGATAGAATTCTTCATCATCTGGTTTCTCATAAAAAAAAAAAAAAAAAAACACCAAAAAAAAAACCAAACCACACTAATATGGTTGACAAACTGAGTTTCCACAGCCTCCAGTGATCTGGATACCAACTTCAGAGAAGTACATCCAATGTCACTACTGTGCCAGATCAAGCCTTTCATTGTCATTTGGATACATTCTATTCCCACAAGCATAGGACTGAATTTCCCAATCAGGAAAAAAGGCTACATTGTAAAATTTTCACATTAATACTATAAATTGACAGGAACTATTGTTAAGAAGAAAAATCTGACAGGTTTTTTTTTTTTTTTTAATCCTAAACTGAAAATAGATTAGAGGCATTTAATCTGAGGTTCAAATTCATTCTACCCACTCTGTGGGATAGTAATAACCATGTGTAACTTAAAAATACCTGAGGACCTGCAAAACGTCAGTCTTGTCAGCTCTGGCTGGCACATCTAATACTCAACTGGATTTCTCAAGTCCATACTGAAACAACTGCTCTGTTTGAATTCACAGGAAACACATAATGAATTCAAGTGAAGCTA
This sequence comes from Forpus xanthops, assembly GCA_032466535.1. Taxonomy (NCBI): domain Eukaryota; kingdom Metazoa; phylum Chordata; class Aves; order Psittaciformes; family Psittacidae; genus Forpus; species Forpus xanthops. Next base: position 6,154 of record JASSUY010013114.1, on the reverse strand, counting down.
ATGGGACCACCTTTGAAACAAGGCTTTTGTTAGATGAAGTAGTGCTGTCACTATCTGGCTTTTGAAAAATACCAAAACCAAGTTAAGTTACTACTGCATAATAATATCTGCTGCTGTGATACCACAAAATAGACTTTACAGATATTATTTTTTAGCTTGAAGCTTTGCTTTTTTGTTGTGATTTTTTTTTTTGTTAGTTTTGTTTTTTTTTTTTTTTTTTTTCTTTTTTTTTAAATATCCACCTCTTATTTTGGTTACAGGGAATCTGTTCATTTGCATGATTATGACCAATTATGACTACAGCTCTGTATTTGCCTTCTTTGTCTATTTATTTTTACCTATCCTACTGTTATGGCAAAGATTTTTTAATCTGTCCTATGCTCTTCTTCTGCTGGAGACCACTCATCTTTGTTAAGGTTATGAAATAAAAATTGGTAATTCTTCCAAGTCAATATAAACCTGTGCATACAGTGTACATATCCAAATAGCATGGGACAATAGCACTAATAATTTGTGGAAGTACTACAAAGTGCTGGACAATTGAAACCCATGAAAAAGATTAGCAAGGGTTTTTTAAGTTCAAATATTTAAATTATATCCAGCCGATGCAAGCATGTGTTCTGATGAACTCACTGGAATCACTACCATTACTGTGTCTCATAACACCTAGCATTTAAAAAAAGTCAACCATAACTGAACTTGCAGACATCTTTCTCTAAAGAAATATAAACGTTCAAAAATGAAGCAGCTCATCTGTCCAAGGCAGGTGCAGGTAAGTGCTGCCATCTGTCTTATGATTCTTTGTAATATTCTTACAATTACCTTATACTTCTGCATGTAATTCATTCTGCCCATCCCTCAGAATGCTGAGCTGCCCAGAGATGAAGTGCAGGTATTTAGCAGCTATTCTTTATAATACTAAATCTATCAATTTTTTTTTCCCTAGGCTCAGCTGTAGTGGATTAAAACAGAAAAGTGTATTCTTTGCTGTTCAACTATTCAACTGCTAACATCTATTACGGTATAATTGAAGAAAGGAATATATATGCCATTTTCTTCTATATTCACTGTGGTTTCAAAGCTCACGCTGCTACAGTGCTTAGCAGATATTAACGACATGAGTCAAGAAAAAAGCTGCTGGTATTTTTTTAGTCGGCTCACAGCTAGTGTTACAAATACTGGACATATTTTTTCATCATAATTCCTGGTGGTAAAGCTGCTTCTTAATTAATATTCACTAGTTACTATAGAAGTTAATGTCAAAATAGCGCTTGAGAAATCACATGTGATGTCAAAGAATCCATATAATTTCATTTTTCCCGTTGTCATCTTGCATAGAAGACCATAGCAAGGGCAGGAGATAACATCTGAACATTAGCTGTAGAGCAGTATTATCAAAACATAACTGCAACATACACATTCCTATTCCAAGAGGAAATAATATCAGGTTATTTTAGAACCTCCAACAGAAAACCTAGTACCAGTGTTCAGTTAGGGTTTTTTGCAAGCAAATGGTCTATCAAATTTTGAAAGATATACCCAACCCAAACCAGAAAGAGTGACATAGAAAAGCAATAATCAATTTATATTGATGATCTCCTGTTTCAGTAGCATGGAAAGAAAGTAAAGACAAATTGCCAAGAACATAAGGAAGCCACAATCAATGCTCAGGATCCCGACTCACAAGTTATTCTTACTTTTGTATTTATCTTCTTGGATTAATCAACATTTGGGGTTTTTTTTATGTCTTTTACCTTCATTTCAGTTGTCACTTATTTAATCTTCTTATTTTTAACTGGAAATCTGTCCCTCCTTGCTGACTTTTCTTCAAAGCAAGGTCTGCAGTTTGGTTTCACATCAGATTTTCATAAAAAAAATATCAAAACCATTCATGCAGTCTGCCCTATTCTCAGGGACAGAAAAGAATATCAAAGCCCTTTGTACTTATTGTAAATGTGTGACCCTCCTTCCCAGACTGCCAAGATGCAAATATGTAACTGTGTTCAATTTTGATGAAATTCTCACAGCGCAGTAATGCAGCTTGAGCTTTGTGGTTCAGAAAGGAAAGCTCCAGAAATTGAATGCAGATGTTAAGTAAACTCTGAAAATAGTACTGTTCTTGCAACACAAATCTTTTTACATCACTCAAGCAAAATATACATTTTTCACTGTTTGCATTAACAAGATTTTATATACATATACATACCTTTCATTTTCCATTTTCTTGATTCATATAGAAAGCATTCAGAATTTTAAACAAAAATCACTCTTGACCTTTTCAGTAAGGGGAAGTACAATGAGACTTGACTTATATTCACAATACTCCTAAATCACATTACCTGACCCTGATGCTTCACATTATCAACTTCTTTATTACTTATGATTTTTTCATGACCTTCTAGGATAATTAGGGAAACTGCAGTCCATAAGCTGAAGTTAAAAATGTAAAACAGGTTACATACCCTTCTTTCCAAAATCTTGATCCTTTTATTTTAGGTTTCAGCAAAGGAGGACCATTTTCTACAATATCATACTGGAGGAAAAAAAAAAAGAAAAAGAAAAAAAGAAACAGTTTCTGTCACTGAGAAACAAAAAATATAGGTTGCAATATATCCAGGTTTTGTCCCATCGGGAAGTGAGAAAGCATGCATGATCTTAAGTTATACAATTTAAAGTATCTAAACCATGCTCCATTTAATCCTTTACATCTTGCACCACTATTTTATTAAATAGTGAAATATTTAAAGCTTCTAAGGCTCTAATTAAAATGTTTTCTCAAAATTATCTTGCTTATTTCATATGAAGACTTAACATACGAAAACAGACAACCCAGTATATATTTAAAAGGAAATGATCCATGAATATCCAGTCATGAATGGCAGAGTGAAAGAACAATCACACAAAAGCTACCCTGAATATAATCTTCTCCAAACCAGCAAGGCATAACCAGATCTAACTCATGTCTACAATAACTTGTAACTGCCTCTTGAAAATGCTTTGATTATGGATAAAGGACTGGAAGAAATTCTACAGATAAGCAATTTTAGACTGTCACTATAGTAATATACCATTTTTGTCCCCAAATCTTCAAAAGCAACGCAACAACAGAGCTACTCAGATGACCCTTTAAACACAGAAGAGCAAAAAGGCTAGGCAGAGGCATGAGTTAAAACTGAGCCACTAGATTAAAACAACTGGTTCTGTGGACACAGGACAACATTCATGTCTCCTGAAACAGAGATGCACATTCTTGCTTATGCATCTTTCCATAGGTGGAGTCCAGTCTTACTTTTCTATTCCTGTGTGCTACAGATCTCTTTTCTGCTCTGCCTTTTACCTTTAGATTGAATACGTAAATACATCTTTATCCAGGAAAATGGCTCCCAGGACTTTTACTCCCAGGGGAAGGATTTTCATTTGCTTTAAGCAATAAGCAGTGTACACCATCATCAGCAGGGCTGCAGTTACCTGGCTGACTTCCTAAATTGTTTTTTCATGATTTAATTCAACTGCGTAACAGACAAACACTTTCAAAGACAGACCTTCACACAGTTTAACCACAGGGCAAAGCCTATACAGGTAGCCTAAAGTGGCATCCATCAACAGTCATACCATGGTAGAGATCGTGCTCCCACATGGATGCTGTTTCCCAGTCACCCACCATGCATTATTTGGAAACAGCCATATGCTTATGGTTTTCTTGAGACCTGGGTTGGATGTGGAACATGGAGGGCTATGCAAATGACACAAGTACAGACAGGGGAAAGGGAGAGGACCAGAAAGCTACTGTTACAGCATCACTCATGTCCTCTCCCTGCTTTAACAGGAGCTGGAAGGACACCAAACTCCTGCATTTGGCTATATACACTCCATTCAGAGGCCGATGGAAGTCAATGACTCCCCTGAATCTGGCACCAAGCCCCAGAATGATATGGACAATTTTGTAGCATCTACATAACTGAGTGTCCCTTGCTTTACTGAGAAATGGATTTGTAATAAGATGCCTAAATAATTACATATCTTTTGTCAGTTGCATCAACAATTTACTGATTTCAGCTGTCCAGCTGATTGCAGATAAAGTCAGTTTGGACTTGTATAGGAACAAGACCTAAATATTTACCAGACACAATGGCATTCTTCAAAAGAAATCATATTGCCAAATGCAGGCAATGCAACAAAAATTACCCCTCTAATACTTTATTTATAATTGTGGTAGTTTTTCTGGTTTGTTTTTTCTATGGGGTTTTTGGTTTGATTTGATTTGGACTTTTTTAAGAAACGGATGAAAAATCTTTTTTTTTAAAAAAGAATATTTTTAAGCCTGATTTAAAATGCTAGAGACATTTTATTTGACATTTCTGAACACCACCATTTTCATTTCCCTCTGAAAGGGAAATTCCAATGTCTGCCATCATTCTTGTTACATTTCTTTACATTTTCAGCAGTAGCTTTTTTGTTTGTTGGAGATGTGGGTTGGTTTGGAGGCTTTTTCCTTGTTCGGTGATTTAATCTAGTAATGCAAAACAAAACCAAAAGTAAACCTACCTTCTCTCCTCTTTCCCAAGCTCAACTTCTCTCTTGCATTTTTTGCCTTGTGCCCCTGAGGAACTGTGCTGTGCCATGTGGTGGGCTATTTGGATCTGGATGGAACTGTCTGTGCCTGGCACGGGGCAGCCCCAGGTGTTGCCCCACAGCCCCTCACCCCCACCCCCCCCAGCCCTCAGGCACCCGTGCCCAATACCAGGCTCACAAACAGTTGCAACTTTCCCATTTGATGACTTTTTGTTCTCCAACCCTTCTATCTGACAATCTCAAATTCTAATTTTGTGCAATTTCTCTTCCACCATCATTAAAGAAATAATAATAAAAACTGGGGAGAGGAATGGGAGAGGAGCAGAGCACCAAAGGATCAGACACCCTTCAGAAGTGTCCGGGCTTCTTTCCTGGGGTTCAGTTGGGTGAGTTAATGCTATTAAAAGAAATAACTACTAAAAAGCATACCTAATCCTCCAGCAACAAGCAAGGATGAAGAAAATGCCTAACTTCTGATATTAACTTTCCAATTCTGCAAAAGGCATACCGCCTTTAAATGTATAGTCAAATCAGTACTGCCCCAGGCTTCATTTTCTCTTATCAATTTAGTATAAATAAGTACAGGTAAGTACACGTATTTCATGCACAACAAAATTCTCAAGGCTACCAGTGTGTGGGAAAGATGTGTCCAGCTTTGTTGCTTGAAGCACTCAGTACTGCACACACTTTAACTCATCCAACAAGCCTGAAGTATACAGTACTAAAAACAATTATTTCAGACTCCTGTCTGAAGTTTTGGGCTTAATTTCTTCTATCTCCTTTCTTTTATCACAATGCCAGAAGAAATTAACTGTCTCAAATACCAAGGTATTAGACAACAATACATGTTAAGTTCTGAAATACTACCCTGAAGTGTTAACTGATTAGTATTCACATTTTCAGATCAAGAGAATACAAAGGCAAACAACATTAGAGATACCAAAGGAAAGGAGCTTGAAGCAAAGCACACAATTCAAATGAATTAATAAGATACAAATCACTTAGGGTCATGTTCACTCCATGGAATATCACAGAAGTCAGAAGGTTAGCACTTTGAAATGGATGAACTGAAAAAAAAAAAAAAAAATTGGTTTTTTTTTGACCAGAAAAAAAAGATAGAAGTCCAATGCCCAAGTAATAAGAGTTGCGAAGTCAGCTGTATTAGCCATACAGTATATATATTATTGTAATATGCATTATACAAATATTTGGTGGCAAAATCACAAAAATTTACTTTTCATTCTCTGCTAAATACCAAATCAATGATACCTGTGCAAAAGCAATAATAATAAAATTGATCTACTGTCATACTGTTATGACTCACAAAAAGTATTTATGGAGACAACTCGCACAAAGCAAGTGCTTACCTTAATCTTTAGATTCTAGGTTAAATTATGTTTCTGAAAGGGTAAAAGAGGAGTCAGTGGCAGAACAGAGAAGAAAAAAAGAGAAGACAAGAAGAGAAAAAGAGTCTTATGTATAGATCACACCTGATACACTCATAGTGTCGTGGTTTGAGGCCCCTCAAACAGTTCTGCTCACTCCCCCCTCTTTCTTCCTCAGTCCCAGGGAAATGGGAAGG